>JAPDSC010149801.1:1236-15120 GCA_026290005.1 Latrodectus geometricus
ATTAAATTATTGGTATCATTTTATAAATGTATTAAATTTCTAAAATGAAAGACACTGTTCTTAATATAAAGCATTTACGTTAGCATATTTAATTAAATGTCGGTAATACAAGCTATTTGTTTCAAAATCTAGAGCTTTGGCAAATATTGAGATCAAATTATTTTGCAGTTTGGAAGATCGAAAAATCGTTAAGATACTTTTATCTTAATTAAGTGATTTAATGATTCGTTGACTGAAGAAATATTGTCATTCCTGTGTCACACTAAGTAAGTTAATTTCTCAAAGCAATCTGAAACATTGTAAAATGTAAATTTAATAACTTTAAACTCACAAATAACTCTAAATTTGCTAATGAATGGTAACACTAATTAGTGGAATTATTAAACAGAGCTTCGAAAGTTACATTGGTATTTTCATGTCAAAGAAACTGTCGTCATTTTCAATCATGGAAATGTTAGTTCATGCTTTATTTTGATATTGACAATCACGTTAATCTATCTTAATATAACTCTTATTATTTGATAAGAAAGATAATAGAATAGATCAAGTACAAATAATGATAAAAGGAGTATATTATTCAATTTCATTATGTTATGCAGTTTGTTAGATATTTAAATAAATATTACAAATGTTATATCTCAATAATCAAACTGCTATAATTTTCATTTATAATTCATTAAAGTAAATTTAATCAATAATATAAGAAAACAACAATTGGAATTTTGTAAAGAACCAATGCTGTAAAGATAAATTTTACAAAATTAATGGTTAAGGAGAAATAAGAGAACAAATGTGTTAAGAAATCTATTATCTGACTTAGTTTAATTTTTTGTAAATGTTTTTTGTAAAAAGTAACGTTTTAAAATTTTTTAGCACATTTAATTAAAAATAATGTTTTTAAACCACTGGTTTTGAACTATAAATAAAATACACTAGGGATTTAAGTATAGAATACAACTTTGTTTCAATTTTTTCTTTGAGGTTTCTTTGCTTATTTTGCTTTGAAACCCTTAGGAATATCTTTCAGAAAACCAATGAAATTCAATTAACTATTTGAAAGGAACTTTAGTTGTGATTTAAACCTTCGGGAATAGTTTAGTCAGGCTGGTTGCTATCCTAAATAAAATAATGTAACGTTGCAGTTACAGTTACAAAAATAAGAAAGTACTGTTTCAATTCAACAGATGCCGTATCAATATAAGTCTCTGGAGTAAGAAGTAAAATAAATAAATGATGGTTAGAATATTATGTCCAGAATCTTTGCTTTATACCAATCACTCACAAATAGTTTTGTTAGAGTAGTGTTTTGTAAAAGTTAATAAAATACAATAAAAAATAAAACCAATAAAAATATAAATTAGAGTCATTCTATTCGTAAGGAATTGTCCAGAAATTGTTGTGTGATTTGGGAGTTACTCGATCTTTTGGAAATAATTCTCCTTGAAAACTCTTCCTTAGATAACAAAAGATTATTTTAAACATGTTTTCTAACATCTTTAAGAATAAAAAAAATAAATTATAATAGTTTCAATTTCTTATTACGAAATGTATCCTATATTTATTATATATGAATAAATAGAAAAATCTATAGCTGTTTTTAGAAATAATGTTGAAAAGTGTTACGAATGTGACATAAAACTAATTTTTCTTTTATTAAAATCTTATTTAACTTATAATGTTTAACGTAGAAAAATGTAAGAAGTATAGCTAATATGATAACATTACTCATAAATGTTTTACAATAAATAATATTTTTATTGCTGAATTTTTCCTTTAATGAAAATAAATATCTTGTATCACTCAGTTTTATGAAACAGTTAATAAATTATATATTTAATCAGGAATAACTTGTGAAAATCTTATCATAAAATATGAAAATTTGAAAAAAAAATTAAAATTAACTTTTCAGACATTCAATGGAAACTTTTCATTATATTATATATTATATTATATTTTTATTATATTAAGAATGAAATGTTTCTCAGTTTGTAAATAAATTTGTTTAATACAACAAATTAGTTGTTTCCTTTTTCCTATTCTTATCATCATATACCATCTTATTTTACAGATACTTTTAAAATTTATTGTTCTAATATGTTGAAAACAATCTACTTATTTTTGTGATAAGTGAATTTGTTGAATCTCAGGAAAGTTAGCACTGAAATATGTCATGAAAAACAGCTTAACAAATTCATTCTTTTATTTTAACTAGTTTATTATTTTGGTCATTTGATTAAAAAGTTCAAACAAGTTACTTACAGGTTTACTTTCAGTTTATGATATCGTATTTCATTTATCTGTAAGTTCAGATGACCTTTTCAGTTTGTGATATCATTTTCATTCTATATATTATCTACTGGTGTAAATTTTTCATTCTAAAGTTTTGTTTCTATAAGTAATTTTTATGGCAGCATGTTTTTCCGAGCAGTTTTCTTCAAACTTTCAGCAGTCTGATAGGGAATTCAACATTATGATGTTGGAATTTTGTAGCCCATGTCTTTTATTTAATAACCAATGTTAGTGGTGTCTTCGCATCTGTAATTTCTTTTTTTTTTTCCTTTTTTCTTTTACAGGAACCCTGTGAACAGTTTTTTCCCTGAACCATATTTCTAAATGAAATCTGAATGTGGATCTAAATGTATATTCACTGTGAAAATAGTGTAAACTGTATTTTATAGAAGATTCTTCCATTGTGTCTTTATTTGAGAATGAGGGAGTAAATATTATGTTTTCTTCACAGGATTTATTGAAGCTGAAGCTATCTACTGTTGCTGGGTATGTCATTGTGCGTTTACGACATCCCCTTTCTTCTAAAAAATATTTTTACTATTTTTCTTACATATTAACCACGATATTTATTATTTAAAATATTTTTGGATTAAACTGCTTTAGTGTGATTATTTTGATTTCATTCTTATTTATATTTGTATTCATGAAAATGTTATAATTCGACATTAAGTGAATATTAGGCCTTGCACCATTTTTTTAGGTAAAATAAAATTTTTAAATTTCTCCAATTTAAAAAATTGCTTATAATAGCTTAAAATTGTTCATTTAATATTATTTTATTACAAAAATATATGTTCTGTATAAAATTAACCTATAACATAAGCATTTTTATAATAAAAATATTCTGATAAAGTATTGAAATTTTTGCAATCAAAAAGGTAATGTATTAATGATAAATGTATAAACAATGTATCTTCCATGGTTATTTTTTTTAAAGGTAAAGCTAGAATATTTAGTAGGTACAAGGGAAACATAATTATTCTCTGTCTCATGCTTTAAACCAAAATTAAGCCTTAGTTAAATATACTCTTTTAAATTAATCCGGAAGCGTAAATTAAGTTGACAGAGGTAAATAGTTAGCGCTCAGATTTTTGTTTAAAAATTCGTGGCTTCAATTTCTATTTCAAGGATTGATGCTGAAGAATTCAAAATTTATATTAAATTGTAAGTTAATCAAATTTTGTGTTTGAAAAAAAACATAAAGTTACAAACTAAACCAAACAAGAAATAGACTAAAATTGAATTTGTATTCATTGAGAAAATTAAAATGTATGATTCTGCCATTTATAAAATTGCCTTAAAAACTTTAAAGGATGTCATCCAGATTTTTAAATCTTCTTCAATACTCTGTATCCAAACACAACTTTCACATTTTTACTCACTGTTTATTGAAAGCAGACATTTGTGTCTTCTGTTGTGTCTTTTATAACTGTTCATGAAGGAATAATGAGTGGCTGTAATTTACGCGTCTGAGTATCCATCCCAGAATCAGAATTGTATTATTACGACATTTCAGATTTAACGTTTGAAATTATGGCAAAAGTGATCTGCTTATGAAACAAATTTGTGAAATCTTATACGACTCGAATTACTGCATATCTTGCATTGATAAATAACAACTTTCTGCCAATAATATGCGTAATGTATTTGTAATAAAATATTTTGGAGAAAATGCAGTTTGGGAAAAAGTTTCACTCACTAATTCTTGAAAATAATGATATAAAATGATTTGAAGCAAAATATTTTTCATAAAAAAGATTTTATTAAAAATTTTTGAGAACCTCTTTTAATTATGATGTGTTTTTGAAATTTTTTTAATAAAATTATTTTCTAAGAAATTGTTTAAGAATCGCTACTTTAAAATTTAAAGTAGCTATGATCACATACAATTTAATTAGGTTTGAAGCTTTAAAAACAAAGAAAAAATTTATAAATGGTTATCTAAATTTAGAATTATTTTTAATTTTTGCTTGAAAGTGAACATACTTTGATTAATTTTATGCTAACAAAATCTATTTCATTGAAAAAGATTAAAAAACGATTTCCGTTTAATGTTAATATCGACAAATAATGATAACGCTTATTTGCAACGATTAATTTTAAACAAATAAAAAAAATGACAGATATTTCGAGTTTTTGACACTTGTTACTTTATTAAAAATATAGATATAAATTCTCTGTAAAAAAACTTTTAACACAAAATTAAATTTCAAAATTAAGACATGAATTCATTTTTAATAGAATGATATATTGAACTTTACAACCCTTTCCTCTATGAAAGCAAAACCAAAGACTATTCTTATTATTTGAGGATTAACATAAATATTAAACATATTTTTTCTTTAACAGAGAAACGGTTACATTTAAGAGGGAATTGGATATGTTGATATACGCAAATGGAAAAATTATGTCATTTGAGATTGCTTTATTCATACTTCGCTAATGGATCTGGTCAGCAAGAAAATAAAAATACTCTGTGATACTTTGATATGATTTTCGTGTCCATTTCCTCTAATTATATGTTTCACTTCTTTAATGTTTGATTTCGTATATTTTAAAAATCAATCACACACTAAAATATTTCTTAAAAATGTCAGAGGCATGTACTTAAAGATTTGAAAATTTAGAGATATCTATATTTAAGGCATGGGTTTAGGTAAACTGTTTATAATGAAGATATATTATTAACTAACTTCAAAATGTGACTACCAATTACGAATATTCCATATGTAAAACATTAAGAAGACAAAATAATTTGTTTTATAATTTTTTAAAATGCTTAAAATCCGTCTATGCTATTTAATTAAATGTACATTTATGATCCAAAAGATATATCAATACAATAATTCATATAAAATGAGTTTGTTACTATAATTAAGTAATTATTATGTGAAACGTCATTGCTAGTCTCATAATAAGTTAATTGCACCAAATATTTGACTATGTATTTTAGTTTACACCTCATTTTTGTTAGTTTGTCATATCTTGTTATCAACTTGTTAATTAAATTACACACATAATGTTGAATTTCTTATTTATTATAATATACACACATTACTTAAAAGTTTTTACCGTCCTATTGAATCTTTGTAGCTTTTAAATGTACTTAATACTATATTTCATGTGTATGCATGTATTAAACCAACAAATTTTTAAAAACTACCATTTTGAAAAGAAATTAAAATTCAAATATAATGTTAAAAATTATTTAATAGAGCTCATAACTAATTTTTTAATCTTCATTTATTTTTTAGAAAACTTTAAAGCAATATTGCTTTTTTGGCATGGAATTTTCGTTATAGCGTTTATTTAAAAATGTACAAAACATTTTACTCTGACCTATTTCTATTATCTTTACTGCGCTGATAAATATTGAATTAGTTTCTTCCAAAAGAAAAGTAAAAAGAATTTTGCTATTATTAATGCACAAGAAAAAACTTTTATGAGTCATATGGGGAAAGTAGCACATCAAGTAGAATAATTATAACTAAGAATCTTTTACATATTCAGTTAGCTGACGTTGTTTAATGAAATTAACTAAAAAAATTTAAAGCAAACTGCTACAGCATAAACTAAGAAGATGGTCTCAAAATGACACACGTTATTAGTTATTATTTGTTTTTGGAAATTAGTAAAATCTATAATAAGTCACTTGGGGCACATCTTGTACTATTGTCAAGATAATACTTATTTTAGTAAAAAGTCTAAACTAGAAATATACTTCTGATATAAAAAATCTGGAATAATTTACCTAAATTTTAAGTTATTTGCTACATAAAACTTTAGTAATTTAAATTTTTATTCTTAATAGTAATTTAAATTTTTGGGTATCTTTATTGTAAGTATTTGTTTTTTAAGAATGAGATTTTACACAATTACTACTGAATGTTACTTCTCTTTTAAAACTAACTTCTGAAACATCTTATACTAAAGTGTTAAGGAAAAAAGTGAACGAAAAATAAAACAAAAAAAATCTTTAATTAGGAAGAATCTCGCTATATTGTTTAATTTTTAGAACACTCAATAAAGTATACAAAAAAACTACTTTAAATTACAGTTTAGGCTTTTTCAATTATTTTCTGATATCAATCTTTCACTTGATGCATTTTAAAATTATTTTGTTTTAAAGTGCATGTGGTAATATAGAATCAGATACAAAAATTTTATTTATATTTAACACGCAACTTGTGTAACGATATAAGAACTAAAACTTTTTTTAATTCAAAATTAAAAGGTAAAAAGAATCATCTTCATGTAACAGATTTTAATTTACAATTTTTAAAAAGTTTTAATGCATGGTTTCGTGCTTAATTTGGTGATTATTTAAAGACTGATTATTTTTCCTTTGAAAATATGCAAAAGAGCTGATCAAATAACATTTTTCTCTTCTTTTTAAGCATTTGAGAGTTACGAATAAAAAAATTGCAATAAAAATGCAATAAATAAATAAAAGGGAGTTCTTTTTGTTTATAAATAATTCAGTTTAGTAAAATTGTTTTATTATCTTATAACATTAATTATTTTTAAAGAAGTTAATATCACGAAGAAATTTTTTAGGAATATTTTAGAAAATAATTAAAATTTCGAATTTTTTTATAACGGTAATAAAAAATTAAGTTAAATTATATTGAAGTATGGACATGTATTCACAATAGGCTAATATTATGAAAGATAGACGAATGAGGATAACAATATTTTTCCATAAAATATTTACCGATAAATTTTCAACGTAACAATATTTCTCAAAATATGCATTTCTACTTAACATGAAGATATATTTTTAATTTGTTATAATCCTAATTATTAGTTAAAAATATGGAAAAATATTAAAATTTGAACTAATTTTGTGAACAAATTTTTATTCTACTGTACATAGTTTAAAAGTAAAAGAAATGTTTAAAATATGAATTTGTCAGAGAATATATTTTTTGCTGAAAAATAATCTCTCTCTCTCTCTCTCCATTCCCACCCTCCACACACATTTATATTTGTTATACAAATAACTTATATATTTTTAACTTCTTTTTCTGTTGGTTGGAAAAATATAAAAAATTAAAAACAAGTAAACATTTAAACCCAGTAAAATGTTGTTAAGCGTTATAATCATTCTGATAGCAAAATTTATGGAAATAAAAACTAAATGCTTATGTAAATATTTCTTAATTTTGAATAGAATGTGCATACGAAAGTTTAGATATTTATGTTTTAAGCTGGCATATTTACTTGTGGAACCACAAATTCAAAGAAAAGAATAATTAAATGTTACATTGTACAACAATAAATTTGTTACTTTTACAATATACTCTTATTACTTATGAGTTTATGAAAATATGTACTATTAGAGTTAAAAAAACTTCATATGCAGAGAGGCCAAAATAGTTTGAAAAGTGTTTATTGGCACATTAAAAGAAATTAAATAAAAGATAAAAATATTTACATAACATATAACGCAATTCCGTTATCATAATATAATAATCATCACCATCATCTTTACTTTTGCAAAATTATTGGCGATATTTTACAAAATATCACAATTTTAATAAAAAATTGCTCTAATATTATGATAAAAAATTGCTCTAATATTATCTTCACACACAAAATATTTTCTTTACCTTAATATAATTCTCATTTTTTTTTCAAAATAAATGTAATGATTGTAAAGGAGTCTTAAGTGAAAGTTGTAAATCATATTTAACTCATAAAACTATTCAAACCCAAATTAATTTTGACTCAAATTGTTTTGATACCCAAAAACAATACAAGAAAAGAAGTTTTTCACAGCTTTCAAGGTAAATAAACCAAATATATTTAAAACTTGAAATTTACTGAACAAGAATGGAAAATAAACAAAGATTATAAATAAGAATCTGTAGAGTCTAATGGAACTCTTTGTTTTCATCAGTTGAAATTCTAGGAGTTTTATAACGCACATAAAATAAAAATGTCACTCGTGAACACGGATTCGCTATTTCGGGAATAGAATATTTTCCGATTAACTCTTATGTATTGAGCTTCTTTCTTTTCCTGTAAAAAACAGATAAAATACACAGTTTCAATTATTCTTATTTGAAATTGAAATTCTTATACAAATCATGATTTTCCTATTTTAACATTTGAAATGAATGGGAATCTTTTATAACTTTAATTTGTTTTTACAGTTTGACTTCCTCGATAGTTTTACATTTCTTCTTTACTTCATTTTTGTACATTTTGAAAATGTATCTCTGTTTACATTTAATATGCAGTTTAGTAATTATTGTAATGTCATTTTATATTAGATTCACAGCAAGGAATTCCTTGAATGCTGAAACATCGTGAAGAGATATTTATATGAAAATTCTAAATTAAAAAAGATTCGAAATTTAAATTTAAGTATGATTTAAGAATTGATATTTTATTTTAAAATTTAAAACAAATGTTGTGCAGAGTTGAAGAAATATCTTTTATTGAAATATATAATAAATGATGTAAATTTTTTATATTTCATAATTTGCCCTCTAACTAATGCTTTAATAATGATTTAAATGATATTGCAGACAATATTCTTTTAATAATATTTTCTACTTTTATAACTGAGAATAGTATAACTGATTATTCCTCATTAGAAATTAAAATAATATGAGACTAATATTAGGATATATATCAATGAATTATTTTTGTTTTATTGAAACATGATTATTCATATATCGATCATTATTAGTTAGAACTTTTAGTTAGAAAAGAATAATTCTGCGGAGAAGATATGTAAATTGGCTCAAGCATTTCATTTCTGCTAAAGCTTAATGAAATTGCATTTTGGGCTTCTTTAATCTAAACTCTAGGCACATGCATTAGGAACAAAATATAAATGATGTTCCATCATATAGACAACCAATTAATTAAAAGATAACTGATTTCAATATCTGGGCAATCAATTTCAATTTTTCAGCAAAAACTGAAGTTGGTTGACTTCACTCAATATTCTCAGGGATTTATTTTGGTTTTCACTAAATGGTAATTTTTTTACAAACGAGGTATATACTAAGAGCGAGACTTGAAGTTAAAATTTGATTTCTAAAAACTACAAACAGAAAAACTTAAGATTGAATTGAATTCATGAACTGTCATAGAAAAGCCAACAATTTGTCTGCCAGCTCCGATAAATTCTTTAGACTCGAATAACAAAAATTTTAGTGTCTCAAGTGGCAACACATCGTTTTTCAGAGCATTTAGTCCTCAGTTTGATACCATTTACTGTTGAACAACGTAATATGCAAGTTAATCTTCTGTTTTCTGCATGTATGGTCATATAGGTAGGTGTTTTGAATATTCCCAGGTTTTCTCCTTTGGGAAATGAGAATACGGCATACTATGTATGAGAGTCTTCGGAAGACATTTTGTTGATGATGGATATTAAATACCTTACAATAACTTTCTATCGTTAGGTGTCAAAATAAATAAAAATCATAAGTACTTTGATGTAACTGTATACACTTTTTTTTAAATGTGCAATTTTTTCAAATTGCATTTTAAAATAAACTATAAGTTTTTATTGTATTTTATCATTATATATGAATTATAGAGAACGCTATATACATCAAAATATTTTTTTGAAAGAAATTTTCTTTAATGTTGTGTAATAACCTGGCAATTTTTAGCTAATATAAGGCATTTTTTCGTATCATTGGCATATAACTTACAGAATGTATCCATAAACTGGAAAATTAACAGCTATCATAAGATAAAAATCTCACAAACTTTATAATTACCACCGCAACGAGTTTGAAAATAACAAAATAGCAAAATTTTCTTACTGTTACCCAAAAATGTCAATTTCCGAACCGTTACATTTTAAATATAATACAGTCTTACGAATAAATCCTATTGAAGGATATATTATTAACTTCTTCCTTCTCAAACGGAATGAATCTGTCATTGAATTCTAGGTTTAACAGGATTCAGACATTGAGCGACGAGATAACATCCATTATTTTTTAATAATAAATGGGTTCGTATCATTACACTTTGACTAATATTATCTTAGAATCCTTCATAAAGTTCAATCATTCATATTTCTTCCTAAAAAAAATTCAAATATTTTATTGGATTCTAGATTTACTTAGTCATCAATCTATCAATATGCAAACAAAGATCACAGATAAATATCAGACATTTACTATTTTTCAATAGTGGCTAGAGATTTGGACAATTATTGATTAAATCGTAAGTTCTTAAAAATTCTCTAAAACTTTATGGTGTGTTCCTATTATTTTTGAAAATAATAGAATATTTCGGTAGATTTTAGCTGACGGTCAATTATACAGACAGCGAACAAAAAAGCAGCATATATTTGTTATCTTCCAATTCGGTTTAAAATCACTTTAAACAGCTGTCTTATAAATCATTTAAAATGTTAAATTATTCTTATCCTTTCTTTCACGATTCGAATATTTTACTGAATTTAGGTTTGCTTTATTTTATTCAACTAAATTTGTTTTGATTTACTACTCTACGATCCTTCTTGCACGTGAAGGCTAATTTCTAGCAGAACTAAAATTTAAATTTGATTTTAATTGAAATTAAAATCAAATTTTAATTAAAGTTTAAATTTGATTTTAATTTACATAAATGCAAATATCCAAGAACATACGAAATGTTGAACAAATATAACCTCATTCTAATATTAATCATTCCGATAACAGAATCCGAGCTGATATAGGAGGCGTTTTAAGACCCTCTTTATCATACAGTTCATAAAACATTGTAATATATTTAGAGTTAAAAAAGTTAACTTTTTAATTTTCCTAAATTGCTTTCTGATGGTATGCATATTGTCTGCAAATTTATTCAGAGGAAACTATTCAAATATATTTTATAATCACGTGGAATATAATCAGGGTAATGAATGGGAAGTTTACGCATTCAGATTTGCACAATTATTAATAAACTAATCTAACAAAGCATTTAGTAGGAAATGTGTATGATACTAAAGTACATTTCACTCGGAGGAAGCCACATTCGAACTCAAATGGGATGAGTGGCCTCTAATTGAATTGTGAAAACTGAATAATCTTAATTGAGTTTTAATGGACACTGCTGTGACAGAGTTCTCTATCAAAACATTTCTATATATTCATGCTATTTATAAATTTTACCAATAAGATAGAATTAGGATTATTACTTTATTGGAGATGTTTTAAATATGTTAAGTCGAATAACGTATTTATTAAATATGATTTCCTTGCATGAATTTTAAATAAATGTAAATTAACATTATAGTGGTATGTTATTTATTAAAAATAGATTCAAATTAATATTTATAGTTTCACAAAATCATGTAAAATAAATCTGTATTAAGCATTTAACTTTTTTAAATTTCAGGCATTCTCATAAGTATTAAAAACTTGCTGATTTAATTTTAAGATCACAGAAATGTAAAATCATTGATGAATTTTCATTCAATATGAGATAAGGCCAATGTTACCATTATGTGACATGAAGTAACATCACTGTTAATATTATCACTAAAAAGGTTCACTGGGATAGAAAACCTAAGCCGTGCTCTTAAGGGTTGAAAGTTTAAAGTTCGATTCCAGTAATTCTTAAGCAATGCAAGATGTGCTATTTTTGACATATTGCTGACAGCTTAATCATCTAAGGTTATTATAAGGCATTTTAATGGTAAACACCTAAATTGCCTTTCTAGGATTATGAAGTGTCTCTAAGTATGGGGTTGTTCCTAAGTAGTGTTTATGTTAAGTAGTAATGGGGATGTTCCTAAGTGACATTTTCAATTATCGCAAGGGATGAAATCCGAAAAATTCTTCTTCATCCTCCCCCCCCCCAACAAAAGTGTAATCAGAAACTTCATCTCCCTTTGTTAAGCAGTGACTGTGTTCGAATCTGGTATTTTCCGCCTTTAAGGGCATAATTTATTAATGCACACAGGTCATGCTAAGAACTTGATAATTTCTAGGTTTTCTTCGTTGCGAAATGGCAATGCCCTCCGCCATCTATAAGAAATCCATTCCGGAAATCCTTACGTGGTGAATTCTCAAAACAGTTCATTAAAAGCTACCCTCTGATTTGAGCTACATACTTATAATCTATTGAAATTTATAAATTCACTCCGAATTGCTTTGTTTGAAATTATGTGTATATTTCCATGCCCACAATAATATGGGCAGGAAAATTATTGGAATATTAACGTAATTTGGGCAGAGTGTTCGAATAAATTTCTAGTTATCGGTTGCTTAATGCGCCAAAAATATCAAATCCGAGACATGTTGGCCTATATTTTATCTAATAGAAATTATGTTGTGTGAGCTCAACGTATTTGCGTGTTGGTTAAAATTTCTTTTCTTTTTTCTTTTCTTTTATTTATTTTCTTTTTTTTTTAATCTTATGCGTACCTTACCACTTGCTTTTACTTGGAAATGGTGAATTCAATGTTAGAAAGAAATGAATTTCTTTCAATAAAGCCCAATAGAAAGTAATACATTCCATGAGTTAAATATAATTAAATTTACTTATAAAAATAATAAACAGTTATAAAGTATATATGTATTAAAAATCAATTCTATATGAAGAATATTCAATTTTTTACTTCCATCTTGCATTTGTGGGACATTACCCTTCTTTATTATTTCCATATTTATCTCATTAGCATATCTCTTATTGAAATACATTTTTATCCAAGAAACCATAGTTCTTGTTAATGTGTGTAATTAGCATACCATTTCATTGGTTCCATAAAATTTTAATTTAATAAAGCAAAATAAAAGTATTGATAAATTTCTAATGCAGGTTCATCACAAATGTTCCATCAGGTTTTTATGCTTTGTAAGTCGGGTTTGTAATAAAAGTATTAATTATCAGTTATAAGACAAATTTTAAAGTCATATTTATGTTATTTCAGATCTCATTGGGTATTACCAAGACCAAAATGAAATAAGTTTGATAATGGGTGACTAATAAAAAGAAAAAAATATGTGTTGTATTTTTCAAGTAACCCTCACGGGCTCTTTTCAGTTAATGTATTGTGCCTTCAGTTTGTAAGTTTTATTTTTAAGAAATATGTGAAGGATAATATACATCTTTTGTATAGTAACAGATAATATACCAATAAGTGTTAATTCTCAAATGAAGTTCTCTGAAAACCAACACCGCGCTCACAGTAATATTTTTGGACATATGTGATTCAAATCTATTTACAATATAGAGGATTAAAAAAAACGAAAACCATATAGAACACTTTTAATCATACGTAAAACTTTATATATTTTCACGCCATATATCAATCATTTTTTTATGTAATACGTTATGAAATACATTAAACCAAAATTCAAAGATATATTAGTAATCTCCCTGTATAACCAGACATCAAAATCTTAACCAACGTATTATTGTTAGGCAACATAAACTATAAGTGAAGATAATTGAAGTTTCCTTTCTGAAACTGATAGACGTAGTGATGTGAGTAGAATAATATTCTAAGAAAATATTTTCCATTTATATTTATGTTTGTCATTTATCATTAAAATAAAAAACTCAATTAATCAAAATGTGAATATATATATATATATATATATATATATATATATATATATATATATA
>JAPDSC010149815.1:0-30006 GCA_026290005.1 Latrodectus geometricus
CAAAATTTTAAAAACAAAATATGCCAAGGAGAACATTTTTTTTTTTTATGGAATACTTATTTGCCAAAACTTATAAAAATTAAATGGCAAGAATTTGTATTTAAAACTTAAATATAATTTCCAATGTGAATACAGTTAAATCACGATTATTTACGACGCCTAGATTGGTTGCCCACTCAGTGGTTATTTCTTATACACGAGCGCCTCCTACCAACAGTTTTATCCGGAATCACTATTATCCAAAGTGGGATTCGAACCCACGAAGTGTTGTACCAAAGCGATAACCGCTCGGGTACCTAAATTAACTCTACAATTTCTAATATATGCAATGCAACTTTTGAAGAGATGTGTAAATCATTTTATTATTTATCGAGTAATAAGGTCAATTACTGAATGCACAAATCAAATCACATAATAAATTTTAAGAAGAATCGGGTCACTGCTATGAAAATCTTGACTTTCCAAGAGTCAAATTATATATTTACGAATATTGTAAGCTAAGCTGAAAGAACATTAAAACGAATATTGTCATTGATATCATAAATTAATATCAGTGTTGCTAAATCCTAGATACAATAAATGTAGAATATATAATTTCAATAAATATCTGTTATTTGGAATACAGTTACCATTTAATTCCATTAAAAATATCACTGGAATTCGGTTCATCCTAAACGAATCTTTTTACTAATTTTAAAACAAATCAAACAGCAACTCGTCCTTTTTTGTACACCTCTAAATTTATTATTTCAAATGTTTTAATCCAACTTTTCGTAGCACTCCCAAAACTGCTGAGATTTGAATTTTTAGAAACAGAATTGTTCCGCTGTGTCTTTAATTTCATTGCCAAGTGAAAATTAATTTGTAAAATGTCTCATCTTAGAACATCATAAAGAAGGCAAAATAAGAGATGTATTAATTTTAGAAGTCGTAAGAATAAACTTAGCAGGCACTTTTCTTCTGAAAGTAGAACAAAAGTATGGTTTCTTTTGCGTTGTGTTCAGCCTGGAGCTGCCCACTTCTCTCTCAGCGCTTTCTATTAAATTTACGAAGATTTATTGCTACTCATGCAATTTACAGCAGTACGAACAGCTGTAAATTGATTGAACAATTTACAATAGTATGAACTGCACAAGAGCTTAACATTTTTTTAAGATTGGAAAGTGATTGAAGCATCACTGTTGTATTTTACGATAAATCGTTTGAGTTTTATATTTTTCTAAATTAATACTTCACTTTAAGTGATTAGCTACGTTTTGTTTTGTTTAGAATACGGATGAAAATAAAATTAATAATGGTTGTGTGTTAGAACATTCTAATGTTATTTTTTTTTAATATAAAATAGTTAAGAGACAAAATTGGTTAAATTTAGTCATATTTAACATTTTTGGTGACCCGGACGTGATATCGTTGTGATATTGTTACATATGAAAAGAATTTTGGAAGTTCAATCCACCCACAGCAGCATGGTGGGGTGGCTTTTGGGAACGCTTGATACAAATGCTGAAGAAATTATTAAGACGAGTTTTAGGCACCGCATGCATCTCTTATGAAGAAATGATTACTTTACTGCATGACTGTGAACCGATCATCAATTCTCGGCCTTTAACTTACATTTCCGAAAATGATAAAAATTAAATCCTTTGACTCCAGCTATGTTTTTACAGGATATGCAGACGGTGGGAGTTCCCGATTTAGACCATCTAGATGAGGTTGATATCACCCGAAGATTTCGTTACCAGCAAAAGTTAAGAGAAGAATTGTGAAAGCGATTTCGTTCTGAATATCTGGGACAATTGATTTTAGCAAAGTCTAATAAAAGGTGCAAAGAGTTAAAATTGAATGATATTGTCTTAGTGGAAGATGACAACAAGAAAAGAGTTTTTTGGCCACTAGGACGTGTCATAGCTATGTATCCAGGGAAAGATGGTATTACTAGAGTGGTGAAAATAAAAACTGTTTCTGGAGAGTTACTTCGCCCAGTACAACGTGTTTACCCCTTAGAAATTGAAACATCCAGCGATTCAGTTGAAGAGGTTCAAGAAACGGTAAACCAACTAAGAGATAAAAATAAGGTTCAGAGTTGTGCTGTGCCAAAGAGAACAACTAGGAGCGGAAGAGCTGTACAATTGCCATCAAAGCTACAGGACTTTGAACTTTCTTAAATAACCTTTCTAAACTTTTGGACTTTAACTCGTGGTTCTTAAATACTTATTTAGTTTTATGTATTTTATGTTGAGGAAAGTGATTTTACAATGCCTATTTGTTAACGGGTGTTCCTGCATTTTTGATGTTCATCAAAAGGTGGGAGGATGTTGTATTTTACTATAAATCGTTTGAGTTTTATATTTTTCTAAATTAATACTTCACTTTAAGTGATTGGCTACGTTTTGTTTTGTTTAGAATACGTATGAAAAGAAAATAAATAATGGTTGTGTGTTAGAACGTTCTAATGTTATTTTTTTAATATAAAATAGTTATGAAGAGACAAAATTGGTTAATTTTAGTCCTATCTAACAATCACGGAAGTTTAATTACTCTCTAAGTTTGATGGTGGTCTGAGAACGTTATCCACAGACAGTAAGACATTTTATTGACTAGGAACAGAAATAACGGCATAAAAAATAAGAAGATGAGGACACAGTATCTTCTGGATGAATGTTTATTTGCTTATGTTTAGAACATACTTTCGAAGAATACTTTGCCACTTTAAACACACGGTGTAGAATTTTTAATGATTATATTAAGTTGAAATTTTGCAACTTGAAGTTTTTATTTTATTACTATATCTAAGCCTTTCTGTATATTCTAGGGTGCTCAACTGAGTCTTTACCTAAATATAAAAAAAGAGGAGAAATAAAAAAAAAGTGGAAAATTGGAAACACTTTTCATAGCACTCAAAATATTTGTTCAAAATTTACATTTAATCTTACGTAAATATTAATGAACTATAATTACTTTTTTCGCAAATTTTTTAATAATATAATATACAATTAATGTATAAAGATTAAAATTTTTCGGAATGTTTCAATTGATTTCTTAAATGTGCTCTTCATGAATAATATTCATTTTGATGTCAGATGAAGTTCCTATTATGACTGTAAATGCAATGCATTAAGTAATACTTGTATTTAAGTACAATAAATGCAAGATTAATTTGTTTCGATTTCTACTATTTCAATATGCTCTAACGAAATGACAATATTCTTAACATTCATTTAGGTCTCTCACCTTATATACATATATAATGTTACAAATTTAAAAATAATAATTGTATTTGTCATAAAATACCTCAGACAGATCGGAAATACTCACATTTTTGAGCAAAAATTGTAGTATTTAGAAGTGTTGTACGTTTTTAACGTACAACACTTCTAAATACCACAATTTCTATAATCAAGCTTGGTTTTTCTAATAATTTGGTGACTTGGTGATGTTTTGGCGAGAAACTTGGCGATTTGGCGAGAAATAGATACTTCTGGAAACATCCATCACCTAAGCTCTAGGACGAATATTTAGCGAGATAGCCTAGATGCTTCCAGAACCTTGGCAAAACTGGTAGATTTATCCACCAAGTCAGGCATAAAATACTGCAGCCCGGCATAGACATGAATTAGTTAGTTTTCAGTTTTGTGAAGACGATTAGTGGTGACTGCTAGAGAAGTTGTCGGAGGTATTTGAGACTTTTGAACTGTTTCTTATCGTATCTGACGAATTGTGTAGTATTAATTGTGATTGTTACAGCTGGAATTTTTATGAATAAAAGTCATGTGTTAACTAATTGGTTGTTTTATTCAACTCTCAATCAACACGAACCCCGAAGCGCGGTACAATATATATATATATATATATATATATATATACCGAGAAGAATAAATCCATTACTTTTTCTAATTAAGATGATCGAGATCTAATAAAGTATTGCTCAAACAATTTCAAATTTATGCTCGTTAGAACAATGACATTTTGCACAAAAAATTTTGCTGTTTGAGTTATGAGTTATCAGTTGCTTAAAATGCAAAGCAAGAAAGAAAAAATTCTGTGCTCTTTACAATTTCTCTTTCATAAAAGCGTAAGGCGGCTGAGATTGAGGATGGTGTAATCAGTCGCCAATTACGTGCGATTTCATCTATTCCGCTCAGGTATTTTTGGTGTTAAAAATGTCGATAAAATCACAGAAATGATCAAAATTTACAGGAATGTTGTCAATTTTAGCAATACCAAAGAGTCACAAAACAGTTTTAAACAGCGGATATAAGCAATTTTAAACCACATGCATGATCGAATCCAAAACATGTTAAATAAATTCTCAAGATAATAGATTATATATACACATACACACACGTATATATATATATTCCCTCATTTTACCCATCAAAAAGAAGTCAATTGCTAGCTTAAAATCTCAGCGAATTCCTAAGACTAAGTAGCCTTTGTATCCATTTAATATGAAATAAAACAAGACTAAATAGCAGTGAAGGGCAGAATTGTTCGATAAATATATTTGCCAATTGCAGATTGCTTCTGAATTGGGTCCAAATAATTTATAATGAAATGGCTTTAATTAAAATAACTTATAATGTAAGAATAAGCGTGTGCAGGCGGCATTTAAACTGAAATGAATGCACATAATGGAAGCAGTACCAAATTGCCTCATGTTATACTACTGATAATAAATTTCATAACTGACACATGTTTTCGAACATCCACAGCATCAATTTATGTTTTACGTCATCGATGGATAGCGCTTCAGTAAACTAAAAATGTGCATACTTTTTGTATTAGAAAATTACCTTTCTTACCATACTTATCTAATGCTCGATCACCGGGATTAAATTACTTTTCGTTGGTACAAACGATTCAACAATAGTTTAATCATTTCTCAGAAAAGATGTCATCAGAATTTTGAAGCTAGAGCCAAGAGTCCACATTTGTTCTGGCAGCAATATCATTTTATTTCGAAAACAGCGATCTATTTTACATGATCCATAATAGAGGACTGTAATTCTGCAGCTGGATTGGAATAGAACCTTTCGATAAAGAAAACTTATTCCTAAGCAGGCCAAGGTATATATATAGTATTATGCCAAATAAAAACTTCCAAAGCAATTAATTGAATGGATTATATCTTGATAGCTGTTGAAAGAATTTCTCCTTCTATAAGGTGGTTGGCCTCTTTCATGGCAGCCCATTACAAAACATCCTCCCAGAAAGTTTCACAAGATTTATCGAAAGAACTCCTTCATATATAAATAGTAAATTATAATAAACGCGTATGTGTAAAATTTAAAAGAAAAAAGCGTTATCTCAATGCATCAATGAAAATAAAAATGAAATGAAATTATAATTTCGAATTAAAATAAAATGACGTCAACAACTGAATATTGCAATGCTCATTTAGTAGAGAATCGAAAGTAGTGAAAATCATAAATTAACCGCTTGCCTGATTATCCCGAGTTATCTCGGGTACGTATATATTGCAGTTAATTATTATCCCGAGAAAACTAGGGTGAAGCAGAGTTTGTCAGTACGATTTGTTTTATCACGTTTTTACTCGGCTTGCGAGAAATGAAAGAAAATATAAAGCTTTAACTGGCAGTTTGCCGTTTCATTGATTTCGCGGTTCTTTCGGCGGGATGGGTCATGTGTTTCTCTATGGTATAGTATAAGACGGCTTGTGGATTAGTAATGTACAAAGAAGCATAATTGCATTACAAAAAATGAAATAATGGCGAAGATACCGTAAGAAAAGAGACCAGATATTATTGTAAGGAATGTCAGGTATCACTTTGTGTTGTCCCTTGTTTAAAAAAATTATCATACAAAGATTAATATTTAACTTTTTCCTCAATTGCCCGAGATAGTAAACTAATATTAAAACTACATGCTTTTACACCTGTAAAAAATTAAAAATTATACTTAAAACCTACATAATTTGTTTTGTTTCGTTTCCTTGTACTTAATTAAAAAATAAAAAAATGTGATAATTTTTTTCAAAAAAATTTGTAAGGGAAGCAGTTAAACATTGCTATGTTGAAAGTAAGTATGTCACTGAAAAATATTCTGAATGCATTCAATTTGCAAAATTGATTCGTATAGTGTTCAATCTGATAGGCATTTTTTAAAGAAAATTACACTTAATTGAAAACAAACAGAATAAGTCTAATAAAGCGGAAGGGAATTTATGCTAAGAGAAATACAATTGACATTACTTTAGTAAGATATAATGAAAAAGACATTCACTTTTCCAAAAGGTGATACGTTAATGACGAAAAAAATTAAAGAATTAATGATGAGCTCCTAAAACAAGAGATAAGAATAATAGGATGAAAGAGAGAGTGAATTTCTGTATTTCCCAAATTTACTCGTTATGTCCAGAATATTGCTTGTATTTTAGGGATCACTTTTTTCGAAATGTAGCTCCTCTATATCAAGGTGATCTTGTGAAAGGGAATATCCTTAACAATATAATATGATTGTCCTTAGAAATTTGTGAGTTCAAGAAAATAAATGCCCTTCTGGATTCTGACACTGGAAAAGCCCGTAGATGAATTAAAATAAGCTGCTCACAAAAAAAATTATCTTATTTACTTCTTCCATATTTATCAATGAAAATAAGAACAGCATAGAGTGAGTGATTCACGAATCGGTCGAGAATGATTATCAATGTTTAATTAGAAATATGAATCGCTTTTAACCACTTTGTAGATTTTATTAAATTTTATAAGATTGGATCACTTTTATTTTGTAAAAGAATTTTTTTATTAAGGTTAGAAAATGAAATCAAACTGAATTTTTGTTGAAGAATATTTATTAGCTAACTTTCCTTCCCTTATAAAATAATTCATCATGAAATTCATGAAAAATTCCGTCTAATAGTTTTGTAGGAGCTCAGTTGCAAAATATGAAGCATTATTTCCTAGTATAAATCATCTCCGAGTTATACGTATAATATAACGTAATTATACGTATAATATATCACAGACTTCTTTTACAGAATGACTTGGAGATTTACTTTTCTCATAATATCCAATAATGTTTTTTCATTCGTCCATAAATTTCTTATAGAATTTGCATTGCATTACACAAACCTCAACATTTTAGACAAATCATGTACATTTGAAGACATATATTTTTAAATTAGAGAAAAAGTTGTCGCGAAATTTATATATTATATGATTAATAATAATTGATGAAATAAATCATTTAGATAACTTCATTTCACTCATAATGTAAATTTATTATAAGATATGGTCCTTATCTCCTTAATACAATAAAATATTTTTCCATATTTTTATTATAGAGATAAATAATCAAAACGATATGTTCGAAATGCTCTCTCTAAAAAAAAAAAAGAGCCATAGTAAACTGTTATTACCCTTGTAAAATAATGCTATTTCACCTAAATATAAATTTTAATAATTATAAAATAAATATAAAATATGATTTAACTTTAAATATTTAAAAAGGTCATTTTGAATAATAAAAAATAGTATTTTCCTATATTATAGAATTTTGGGCTCAGATTTACTGTACGGTCGCTCTTGGCGCGATTTTTCGAAGTAGGCGATAAATCGCCAAATATGGTAACCCTGAGATTCTGACAACCCTAATCGAACAAATCGAAGAATGTAAGCGCCATTTTTAATTCTTTGTTCACCACGTTGGTTGTGCGTTGTGCCGGCAATATTTTTTATTTTTATTTATTTATTTTTTTTGTTTTGCTCCCTCGTTCGTTTTGTGATGGCTTCTGGATGGGGAATGTCTGAGGTAAGTGCAAGAATGTTTGGAATGGTTTAAATATTTATGTGAAGTAAAATAAATGCAGGTTTTTAATTTTGATTCAAAACCGAAAGTGTGAAGTCTCTTAAGAGGTGAAATTTTGATTCATTTTATATTTCGAAAGTACTTGCAATGGTAAATAATATGTATATTTTATTGTTTTGATAATTCTGATTCATATTATTTTAAAGTGAAATATAATATACTTACATACTGAATGAATGCATATTACTAGAACTTATTTTAATGGCTTATTTAAATTTAGATCATGATTTATATAAGTAGTATATTCTTTTAGCTTGCTTTAAATAGTTTTCATTTAAGAAAGTGCATTATATAATTAAAATGGCAATGTGTTGAAATGAAAATTTAAACTATAAATTTTTCAATATATGAATTAAGTATTTGAATAAATCTAACATTAAGCAATTGGTGGAAGAAGAGAGGTATGTTTATTATTATTTTTTTATGATGTTTATTGTTCGTTATTTACGGTAATCTAATTATTAAAATTAAATTAATTGGTGGAAGAAGAGAGGTATGTTTATTATTAATATTTTTTTATGATGTTTATTGTTCCTTATTTACGGTAATCTAATTATTAAAATTAAATTAATTGGTGGAAGAAGAGAGGTATGTTTATTTTTAATATTTTTTATGATGTTTATTGTTCGTTATTTACGGTAATGTAATTATTAAAATTAAATTAATTTTAGTAATTTAGTCGTCATTTTTTTAACATGCAATATTCTGTTTATTTTAAAACCTCGCTTATAAACATTGGCGAGGTTGGCGACATTTTTGGCGATTTTTTGAAAACGTCGCCAAGAGCGACCGTACAGTAAATCTTTACCGAATTTTGTATTGATATGTCCTAAATAGTTTGGTACCCCCTATCCAGACATATTTCTCATTCATTTACTATTGCAATTAAAGAAAAAAGTATTTTAAATTTCTTTTACATAACAAAGTTTTTAAAATTCTTTTAAGCATTCATATGTTAAATCAAACATACTTAATTCATAATCCAAAACTATTACTAAGTAAAGAAAACTTCTGTCGAAAATATGAGGGGAACACTTCCGTAACTTGTTCTGTGGCTCAAACTGCTTCGCCAAGATATACGATTGGCGCAATCACTGCCGATACCTATGTATAGTAAACCTAAAAGCTAAGCACTTAGAGAGGCGTGGTTAAGTTTAAATCTTAAAAGCAGTGTTTCATCTTAACTTAAATGTAAATAGAAATGAAAGGCGTGGTCAAACTAAACTCTTAACAGCAGTCTTTCATCTTAACTTGAATGTAAAATAGGGATGGAAAGAAAAACGTGGGAGAAAATGAAGAATTACTTTACAGAAAAAAATTTAAACATAATTAAATTTATATTTATTTTCCCATTTCTAGTTTTTTTTATAAGTATTTATGGCTTAAAGATTGATGTAACTTACCACCATCATGCATTACTAATTTTTTGCAATTACTTTTAAAATATGAGGATCAGAAATTATTTAAATTATTTCAGCAATTAATACTCTTTTATGAATATTATTTTATTGTGTGGAACAGTTTTCCAATCAGCTTAAATAAGATTTAATTCTTTGCTGAAGATTATGGCTACATTAATAAACATATCTGAATCTTAAATTAAACTCCAGCTTTATAGCTGCTGTTAAATAATTGAAATTAATCAAGCTAGATTTATTATTAAAAACTATCATTTAATTTTAGATTAATATGTTTCAGACATTCAGTTAACTTTAATATCTTTTCAGAACGATAATAACTTTAATCTAAACTAGCGAAATGTTAACGTACTACACAATTGAAAAATATTAAATGTTTAAGATAAAACCTACTTTATTTTCTCAGTAAAATCAGATATTATAATAAAATTTCTTACAAATTTATTATGAATTGTACATTATTAAACGTTGCAAAATTAATTTTATTAGATCACTATTTAGATAATACTTTAAATGCAATTTAAATTTCCTTAAAAAAAAAAAATAATAATAATAATTTATACCTCTGTTTGAGGTACACATCAACAGGTACAAACATTATTTTTTTAATGAAATTTGAATTGCTTTCAAAGTATTATCTAAGCAGTGATCTTATTAGAAACATTTTACAATGATTAAGAATCAAATATTTATAACCGTCAGATGTTAAAAAAATTTAACAATAATGGAAGAAGTTGTGATAAAAAGTTTAACATTGGAACTTCTCAGAAATTTTTGATAAATTAATTAGAAATGTTTAGTTTTTTATTTTAATATGTTTTAGAATATGTATAGATTATTTAGAATATGTATGTATGTATGTATACTATGATTAGTGATCAGTGTTCGGAGTGAAGAACAGAATCAAGACTTCCATTCAAAAAGGCGTTTATTACATTTTCTCTACATTGCAAGACGGTGGCTTACCAAGTGGCTGGGGCCCGTCGTACTCTGCTCAACTGGTATATCACGTTTCCCCTGGCGCCTGCTTTCGCCAAGAGAAAAAGGGGGTCGGAATGTATTTCCTGTCCGAACTGTGCGTGGGAATTTATTCACCCTGCCCAGATGGGCTAAGAATTGGAAACGCCATTTCCGTTACTAATTAAGGACGTGAGAAAGGGATCACTACAATTCTAAATAAAATTATTAGTGAAAAACAAAAAATAGAAATCCCATGAAATTATTGTAGGTATCAAAATTTTCAGTTTAGTGTATATTATATACAATGTATACTAAAATATATTCTGATCGCCAAAAGTAATAACTTTTTTTACTTCAAATATCAATAATGTAAGTAAAGAAGAAAAATACCAAAATTGCAGTGGAATAACAAATACATAATATATATCAAGCTTTTTTTTTATGTTTTCTAAAATGGGGTAAATAACACGAGGGAATACATTAGCATTAAAGGAATAATCACACTATCATTGTACATGGATTTTTTTTTTATTATTTTTTTATTTATTTATTTTTTTTTTTATGTATCATAAAATACAGATTTTAATATAATTAGTTAACCCATACATATTTTCACAGTAAATTCTGGCATAAAATTCTTTGTATTAATTTTTGAAAAATATATTAAAACCAATTTTAGTAATAAAATAAAGTTTTTTTTATTTCAATACTATTTACATATTAATTAAAGATAATAATTTTAATTTATCATCTTTAATTATTTTAACTGCTTCTTGTATGAATTCTTCTCCCTACATTATTGGAAAATAAAAAAAATAAATTATAATAAAATAGAATTAAAAGTAATTTAAATAATAATAGAATTAAAAAAAATTGTGTGAATATTATTATTATTATTATATTATTATTCATTATTTATGGGGAGGGTGTTCCCCCCCCCCATGAAAATTGAAGAATAATAGAGTATATAGATTCTATATATAGAAGAATATATATTCTATAGTTACTTTCGGGCAATTATGTTGCTCCAAATATAGAAACTACTTCTCATAAATATTTCAATCTCTAAACTTTTAATCCTTTTCATTTGTAATCTCTGGTGTGAAGAAAATTTTGCTATTTAGACTATTTAAATAATTTTGCCGGTTATTTTTAATTTCTGTACAGTCAAATATTCGCTTATTTTTGCATTGTAGTTGGAAGTATTTTCCTATGTACATTTTAAGCTAAATTAATCTTTAAACATGTAAAAATAATAATTATAATAAATGAGTGCAATGTTGCACAAAAAATCATGAAGATTTCTAATGAAACTTAGTTCATTGTATTTTCTTTTAGAATAAAAAATTCACGCATTCCCCTGTACATTATCCTGTCAATTAGACAGTGGCATGGCAAAATATGAAGATATCAAGTGTGGAAATTTATTTCGTCCCTCCCTTAGAAGAAAACTAGAAAAATTCCTAATTGAACATAAGAAAGACGTGCATGCATAGATATTCATTTTCGTGTTCAACAGTAATGCGACTTTGACCGTAAGAATTCAATTATTACGGTCAAAGTGCATCCTTTCAAATATACTTTGACATCGCATTGATAATAGCCACATAATTGCCAGCTGTTCAAAGACTCTTCAAATACACTGCGTATTTGGACTGTTTTATTGATCTAGAAATAAACTTACATTCTAAGACTAATTTTTCTGATCATATTACATTTTTCTAATTTTAATATCTAATTACCCTTTTTGATTTCAAAAACTAATTTCACGATGTAATTTGATTTGATTTCTCGTCCCTATTTATAAAATGTGATTTTATAAATAGGGACGGATTTTATAAATAACACTAGTCAAATAATTTTAAAAATTATTTGACTAGTGCTTATTTTACTATATTTCAATTTTACTGTTAATTAAATTATACCTTCTTTTCCGTAAAGAATGAGTATAAATGTTTAATATTCTAAAAATCCTTAAAAAACGCATTTTTTAAAAAAAATTACAAATCCAAATTTCTATATTTTTACGCTGAATACTGTTGTATTCCTTGAAAAATGAGGACAATATTTTATTTCCATCCTCACAATTGTGGGTGCGTATTTTTATTTCATCCTCATTAAAATTTGAGTTAACATTAATTTTTTATGTATACAGTTTCTAAAGAGTGTGTTCTAAAGTGTTATAAAACTTTTAATGTATAAAATGTTTTAACCCCTTTTTTATGTTTAAATACCCATAAAAAATGTCTTGATAGTTAATTTTAACTAGTTATTTCACATTCATTTCACATTAATAAACAGATATTTTAACTCGAAAGAAATCATTCCAAATTAATGTAATGAAATCGGACATTATTATTTTTCTGCGTTGAAAAAATTAAAAATATCTTTGAAAGTTATACATTTATTGACTGAAAAAACATACCCTTGCACAGATATTTGTTTCTCAACGGCCACTTCACAGCCAAACTGGAGGTGGGATTCGAACACACTTTCATTTATAATTTATTTAAATTCAATGCAAGCCTGAATATATATAAGATTAATACGGTTTCAAATAGTTAAATTAAGAAGTTAAAGTAGTTCATAATTTTTAATGTAGAATAAAAATTAAAGTATAATTAAAGTGAAAATTAAGTGTTTTCGGGTTTCTTGTCATATATTCAATGCTTTTATATCATCAACGATCATAATCTTAAAGAAATTTTAAATAAAAGTACTAAATAGAGACCAGTTTTTCAAATAAAATAGGTGTAAAATTTTTAAAGTTATTCTGCAAAATATTGAATCCTTTATCTTTAAAATTTCAAATTATGAAACATCAGTTGAATTTTTTACAATTTGGAAGACTAAACTGTATTATAAAATTAAAAATTATATTTTTGATAATAATTTAACATTTCCAGGTATTAAATTTAGCCCATTGAAATCTGCTATTAAAATTCTTAAAGACAACTTTATTATTACGCCTAATTTATTTAGATTTAATTGATAAAGAAACTTTAAACTCTAACACTTACAAACTTTTGAATTCTACAGCCAACATCATAAATAATAAAATTTTGACTTTTTAAAAACTTCAAATATAAATAATTATAAATTACAATTTTTTTATTTAACAGTTATACATAAATTTCATAAGTTTCCATATTAAATTTAGATTTATTACTTGCGGCACTAATTCCTATATGAATAAACCAGGTTTAATTTTTGCCAAATTTCTTAAAATAATTCTGGAACACATTGTTAAATCTAAAGCTAGTTGGATAATTGATAATAATAGACGGGTTTTGGACTTTCTGTCAAATAATTTTATTTATAATATTAATTATTTTGATTTCAAAGAAAATTTATCAAAAAACAAGTTAATCACTTTAAAAACAAGTTAATCAATTAAAAACACATTAATCAACTTAAATATAATGATTATTCTTACACTGCTTCACTCTTCCCCTGAGCCGGGGGGGGGGGGATTTTAAATGAAGAGGGGGTTTTCTGCGGAGACACTAGGTCGTGAGAGAAATTGGAGGAGCATGTGAAAAGTGGAAGGACCAGACATCGATGGATGCTTAATCACTTATCGAGCTGGGGATTGCCTGTGAAAAAGCGGAACATTTAATCGGGGGTGACCGAACATCCGGTCAGCTTCAACCCCCATTATGGGGCTTTAAAACTTTCTCACGGTATTGGAGAAATGTCCAAAATTAAATAATGTCGTTTAAGGGTTTGTTATAAAATAAGAGAAAAGAAATTAGTGGGATATTCTTTGTTCAACAAGTATTTTATCATTAGTTTATTCGAGATAGATCATTATGGAAGTATCAAGAAAAAGTATTATAAAGGAAACATGAACATAATGCAATATTTTAAAGAACACTTTTTTAATACCAAAATAAATGTACTCAGTTCACACAATTGTGTTTTCCTGAAACTTGGCCTTTCTGAAAATTTTGAAATCTTAAATTCTAATACAGAACATTATTTATTCATCTCACTTTTTAATGTTTCTTAACAAATTATTTCATTATAATCTTGTTGAAAATATTCTTTTGTTCCGAACGACGTGGAGCAATTGGCATTTGAGGCAGAGATATAATATGAACTTATAAGACCATGAGTAAGCTCAAAAACGAAAAAAAAACTCTTTATTTTACTCATTCGCTAAACCCAATAATTCTAAACTGTGCAGGCTCACATTGTTGTTTACTAATTCGCTGCATTTAGCGAATCAAAGGATTTTAAATAATTAACTTAGTGTGTGTGTGTGTGCTTTTATACTACAAAAATCGCAATAAATGAAATTGGCCATTTTTTGTCCCCTCTTCAGAAATAGAACACGGGACGGGGTGCATTCGCATTGTTTCGCTATATAATTCCAACGAAACCTTGTATTCCGTTCTTTAAGAAGAGCATCACTATTTAGTCAAATAACAATATCAATTAATGGAATAACTAAAGTTTTCTTATTAAATTCATTGATATTTAATTATTTTGCTTACGACTTTTTTATATTTGTAAGTTTCTGTTATATATTTATGTGTTTAATATATTTGTGTTGAATAAGAAAAGCTTGTGCAGATAAAAAATTTTACATTTAATTCTTCAAATGTTACATAATGGCTTATTACAATGACAAAAATTATTGTTTTGTAAGATAAATTTGAATGTTTTGGAGTCAGAAAATAATAAGAAATGTTGAAAAGATTAATATCACAGTAAAAAAATCTGATTAAGTGTTGAGTACTTAGTAACAGAAGTATTTCAAATTTTAGGTTGAATTTTTTTCTATTAAGTGGATAGTATTGCTAATCTAATACATCTATTCGTTAAGTGTGATATTATTTTTTATTAATACTAACATAATAATATATTATCTAAAAATGGATTTACATTGTTTTTATTTTTTGAATTAATTCCGATAAGATTATTGAGTTACGATTTTTTCAAAGATGAATCAATTAGTGAGGTTAATTCAAATATGTAAATTATAAAAGAGAGTTACTTTTTAGAAGTAACAAATAAAATTTAGTTTTTAAGATAGGCAATAATTTATTAATAACTCATTGAAAGTTATCTAGTAATGAAACTTTTCAATTGTGTTAGCAAACAACTATTACTAATGTTTAATACATTCATCTCACTTTATTATATCACGACGTCAGTAACTCCTCCTAACTTTAAACAACACGTCATTAACCCCTCCTCTTTGCTTGACGTCATCGTACAATCAATCAGCAATCTTGTTATGGTGCTGATGCACCATAACAAGATTGCTATCGCCCTGTTGGCATTATATTTGGCAGGGAATTTGGCGTAGAATCGGAGCAGAACAAGTTACGGAAGTGTTCCCAATATGAGATTTCATTTATTATTATTTATAAATCTTCTACATTCTTTGGAACATTTGAGTTTAAAAGATTATTAAAAGTAGTCGGCAAATTTGATTTTTTAAAATAATAAATGTTTTCAATGCTAAAGAAAAGAAAGAGTTGTCTTAAGAGCAAATTATGAAAACATTTTTATTTAAAACAAATATTTGCAATAATCGATTCGTTTATTTTGAAATAAAAATCGAAACATTTTTTTAGTCATTTTAACTAGATGCTTCTTACTGTTGAGTAAAAGAAGACAAAAGTAAAACAAAGGCAGACTTTATTTATCATTTTATATATGATTAACAATTATACATAAATATATAATTGTGGATCTAAAAGTGAAAAAATTCAATGAAACGTTTTGTGAATTATTCATGTTCAATTCATTCCATTTATTTAAGTAACTGATATGAACTTATGTTTCTCAATTTAACTTATGATTGTTTGATTTTCGAATTAGTGAATATCAAATAATTGAAGAATTTTAAATCATTTTACAATCATTAGTCCTTAATCCGGTAACTATTTGAGCTTTAATTTGATTCAATGAATTAATCAGAATTGAATGTTTGATTAATAACTTAGAAAATGAATTAAAATAACTGTAACATTTCAATATTTTTTGACACAATCATTTTTTCAGAATAGATTTTTTATTAATTCTATCAAATTCATTGTTCCTTTTTTTCAGAGTATTTATTTAAAACTTACAACATAGTGAATTACTTTAAAATAGATATGTAATAGTTTTGATGAACAGTAAAAGAATGTATTACTCATCAGATTTTATTCATAAATACCATTATCGTTTTGTTATTATTCTTTGTATCCAGATTTCTATTTGAATATCACTAATTTTAATGAAATCAACTAATACTTGCAATTTTCTTAGAAGAATCCTTTAAAAATAAAAAAATAATTAAAAGTCAACTTTGTTTTGCTTTTTGGTAGTTTAATAATTATAATAAAACAATTTCCTTAATTTTACTTGTTAATTTATTTTTGAATCAAATTGCATTTATTTTATTCCTCCCATAAAATTCGATATTGTATTAATTTACCTATATTTGTGAACACTTAATATTTTTATGAATTAGTAATTCAAAAAAACTGAGGTCCTGATTTAGAAATTCAATTTTTGAAAACTAAAGAGTTGAAGAAGATATTTAAGAATACAGATTTGCTTTATTTTAACCATTAGACTTGTTAGTCAGAATGACTGTTACTTCATTTGAAATTAATTTTAAAATTATTATGGCTGAGAAATCGTTTATAAAATTCAACTAAAGTATAAAAGAAATTGCAAAGTATTTGTTGTTGTGTGTTTATTTTACTCTATAAATGTGTAACTCATGAATAAAATCGAACCAAAAATATGTGATAACGTTAGTTCCAAAACATATTTTGATTATTAAAAGCGGCAAATTTGATTTTTAAAATAGCTAAATGATTCATAATTGGGTGTTGTATATACCAGGGATGGCCAAGACGTCGACCGCGAAGACATTTTAGGTAGTCCACGCGACCATTCCGATAGTGATCTCGGATAATGACAATTTAATTTATGTCATAGAATTAATGAATTATTTAAAATAAAAATTTAAAACCTAAAAAAAACAAACTGAATTATACCCGTCACTTCTGGCCGTTTAGTTTCACTTCTAAGTCTATCGTCTTACGAGGCAGGTCGCTCGCTTCCTACCGCACTGATACGAATTTGTTTCAAAACTGTTGAATGCTCGAACTGTCGAATTTGTTTTTCAACAACCCGTTCAAAATGACTCAGCCAGGCACCAGTGCCAAGAGAAGTAAAACATACCACTATCACAATGAGTGGGAAGATGATATCCCTTTTGTTATGGTGAAGGAGAAATGTGTTTGTCTCATATGTAACTCAAGTGTGGTATTACCAAAAAAGCAAACGTCGAAAGACATTTTAGAACTATACACTTAAAATACGCTACAGACTTTCCAATCGGCAGTGAACTTCGAAAAGTTAAAGTGCATGAATTAAAGTCGAATTTACATTTACAGCAATCGGTATTTATGAAACCAGGCACCAAAGCTAAAGCAACAACATTGGCGTCGTTTAGAATTACAGAAGTTTGATAAAGCGAAATAAACCATTCGAAGATGGAGAATTGATAAAATAAACTTTCATTAAAGCGGGAGAAGTGATTTTAAAAACAAATCTGAAATAATATCGTCAATAAATAATATTTCTTTGTCGCGTAACACTGTGATGCGACGGACTGAAGCTATGAATAATAATTTGGAAAATTTATTAAATGACGATTTAAAAGCTTGTAAGTTCCTATCACTTCAATTTGATGAATCCACAGATATTAGTGACATTGCACAGTAATACCTTTTTGTGAGAATGGTTTTCGTAGATATGACTTCAAAAGAAGAATTATTAACTATGATTCCATTGAAGGGACAAACGAGGGGACAAGATATCTACAATTCATTTAAAAACTTTATTGATAAGACAGGATTTCAAATATATAAATTGGTCTCTATTACAACAGATGGAGCTCCGGCAATGGTCGGGAATCGAACTGGTTTTAATGCCTTAAGTAGTAATGATGAGGAAATTCCCAGTTTTACCAGGTATCATTGCATTATCTAGCTACTCTTCCATTATTATACAAGTTCCAGAAGAGGGTCCTGCGGACCTAGGAACCTCGAAGACCAGGCACAGCCAGCCGAATGTTTTGGACTTGTTTAAGATTATCTTGTGATGTAAGTGAACAATTGCTTGATGTTATTATGGTATTTAAAGTTGGTTCTATTGGTGAAATTAGTCTTTTAGCTGCTACAAACTGATTGACTATCTGATGATAGTGAATCAATAATGATTATAAATTTTTTGTTTGAGTTTCTCTTTTTTAAGAGAAGGGTTTAGGTTTGAAGCAAAGGAATTAATTTTACTTAGCTCAAAAACTAACGAGTCTAACTGTGTGTTTATGTTGATCAGTAACATGCATATGAGGATTATCATCGTTTTGAAGAATTACATCTTCAGAATTATTACCAGTGTTCAGAGATTTTACACGACATATTAAATGAATATGTTTGCACACATTCCATTTTATGCTGGAATCTATACAAGTACAAGTATAATTGTATATGCATGACTTACACTCCAAGCAAGTTAATTGGCGTTTGCAATAAATATCTGATTGTTGTACAAAATATACTTCTTGGATTTCTCATGTTGAAATTACATTCCAACCATTTGTGAACTTCCCTTTATGCATGATTATTAGTTTATCAAATATTTGTCTTTGATATATTGCATAAGTATGTTTATCGATTTATCCAATCTTTTTATGTGTTTACCTCGTAAGTAAACATGCTTCATTGTCCGATGCATACTCTCAACATGCATATTGGTATTAATACCACACTTATGACAATATGCCCATATTTCCACGCAATTTGCATAGTTAGGTACAAAATATTTTCCAAATTCTGAAGTTTTATCATCATTTAACAACAATGAAATAGCTTCTTTTGAGATTTTATGAAAAGCAGTGAAATCTCGCTCTTCCAAAAGTGTGCGTAGCATTTTATACACTCTCATCAGTATTTCAAATTTTGCTTCTTTAGTAGACTTAATAGAACATTTGAATTTGAGGAAAAAATTCAATTCATTAATAATACGTTCCAAGCAATGATAGCGTCTCAAGGAAGGTTAAAATTTTGGCGCAATCAAATAAAAGAATTGACATATTTAAGTAATTTCGTTGAACATAAACCAGTGAATTGCAGAATATATATAAAATATGATACATTAATTTTTGATTCAATTCAAGAGTTTGAAAGTATATTTCAAGATATTCGAAAAAATGAAAAGTATTGAAACCTATTTTCCACCCTATTTTCTCTAGGAATAAATGAATACCTTCAAATGGTATGCATTGAACTGCAAAGTGACATTAACTTAAAGAAAAATTTGGAAATGTTTCTTTACCGGAGTTTTATAAAGATTACCTGACCCATGATAAATATCATAATTTTCACAACCATGCTTAATTGATATCTTCAGCTTTTGGCAGTACCTATATTCCAGAACAATAATTTTCAAGAATGAAGCATACCAAAAACAAAAATAGGACAAACAACAATGATCAATCTTCTTGAAAATGAATTAAGAATTGCAATCGCTTATTGAGCCTGATATCGATTTCCTTATTCAACGATTCATCCATCTTATTCATTTGAATTTTTTCCATCTTTATCAAATCCAAACTAAATGAAACGTAGCTTTTTTCGAAAATTCTCAAAAAAAGTATTATAAAAAATGCTTACAAATATTGATAAATTTAGAAACAGGATTTCATTTATAACGAAGTGCTTTCTATATATGCTATGCTGTCAAAATTTCTTGAGCAACTTCGAAAATGGTCAATGAGTAATTTTCAGCAGCGTTCTACACATCATAATTTTACACAATTCTTAGCATTAAAGTCCTTTACGTTTCGCGGATGTGTTTAGACAATTCAGTTAAAATTCTTGTTTACTTTCACTGATTGTATTGCATTAATAATTAAAAAAAAGGCTAAATCCGTTCATTCGTTTAAACAAATCATGCTTAGAAACTGAATGAGGATAACTTAAAATTGACGCAAGACAATATTTGATTAACTGTGTGTAGTTACATTTTTAATGAATTATTTGATAAGTAAAATCAAAACTTGTTAAAAACTCTTTATACTGAAAGCATTCTAAAATTAAAACTAAAGAAAAATTTGTAATATGCATTAAATTTTTTTTTCACGTTTTCAAATTTTGATATCAGGCATTCAAAATAGGCTTTCTTGCTTTTTTTTTTTTTACAAATATATTAGTTTTTTTTTGAAAATCAAACTTATAATTATTAAAGCAAATATTATAATTATACAGTTTTATTTTCACAGTTTTAAATTTAAAAAAAAAAAAAATCTTATAGACGTCGTTACATCTGTGTTAAATATAGAAAAATAGATGTTTTATGCAAAAATAGAAAAATATAATATTCTTAAAATACAAGCAATTACTCCCAAATTACTATTTTTTCATGTCTGGTATCATTTAGTTTTGAATCGCTTAGTTTACTTCCTTGCTTAAGGAAGAAAAATAATTTTTCACTATAGCTAAGAATATGTTTAAGAGCCATCATCTTTGATGAGCTCAATAATAAGAAGGGAATTTCCCTTCTTCTCTGATTATGAAAGAAAGCAAAATCCTCAAGTTTTATATGAGAAAGTCATTTCAATGTATATTAAAAAACAAATATTTTAAACTGAATCAATTATTTTTGTAAACCAAAAATTTAAATTTGGAAATCTATTCCTTCACGTTCTTACATTCACATTTTTAAGCCTATGAAAAATTCAGAATGCCATCTAATTGTGAAAGTTCATCATATAGTAGTCAACCAAAAAAGAATTTTCTATGTTTGACATTCAATTCATGAGAAATTTTTACTTTTATTTGCAATATATAATATATAAATTCATAGAACTCGAGGCATTTTCTTGTGCATAATCTTTGAGACATCAAAATGAGGGGGGGGGAGCATTTAATTTAAATTTATCATTTCATTATTTACCAAGCAAAAACTATTCATCACTTACCAATGAACATTAATTAAAAATGAAATAATACAGGTTGAAGATTTTTAGCTTCTGATAAAATATTTCGAGTATTTTTTGAAATTTTAATTTTTGAAAGTTTGATTTAAAGATTTTTTTTTATTTAAAGTTAATCTATTAATTGGATTTTTATTGTAACTTTATAGTGTATCTTTTTAGTTAATTATTATTTTTGAATATCAAAGGAAACACAGTTCAAAAAATTTATAGTTAAAAAGTTTACTTAGTTATCGAATATTATAAACAGGCACTTTTCCATTTCGCCTATGGAGGTGATAGCGTCACCAAATATGTTAATACCAAGTGAAATAAAAGATCATAAATTATTGCTATTATCATTATTATTTTTAACTTTTTACCTTTTACAAACATTTAAATAATGAGAAAATTATACCTCGAAAATATTTTTTTTCAGCAAACAGTTACCATTTCTTTATATCTGTTTTCCGCAAGAAGTCACCAAAAATGTCAACACTGAGAGATTTGCGCCGGTGAAATGGAACAGTATCCAAAAAAATACAATTCTTTGTCACAAAAATGAGCGATTTCTAATTTATAACTCTTTAAAAAATAATAATTGCTTATATAGAACGAATTTCTTCAGTTAACCCATTATTCAATCTAAACAAAATTCATTTCAAAAAACAACAATCGAAAATAATAAAACAAACTTACTTAAATTAATACAAATCCACAAACACAGAGCAATATACAGCATAGTTAAAGATGAAAATGATATCCAACACAAGAACATAAAAAATAACGGTCCTTCAAAATTTATCAATAAGAGTAACGACAATTCAGAAACGATAAATCAAACACCATTCTTGAGAAGAAATTGTTCCGATTTCGGTTTGGAAGATAATGATTTACTGTTTCCTCATTGGCTTTCTTTTTGTATATACTTTAAAATTCACTTTTAAGAAGATATCTTAATACGCGATATTCTTTTTTTCAAGCATTTAATAAGAGATTCAAAAAACACGTTTCTATTTTAATCAATTATCAATTTTTAATATCTATCTCTGTTCATACTTCATTGATATTTCGTTTTTGAATTCCAAACGATATTTTAATTCTAGCTTTTAGTTGAAAGTTATTTTTTAATATTTCTTTATCATTATTATTTTTAATATTCTGATTGTCTTTTCATTATAAAAACACGAGCTATTTTTTTAATGATTCACATTAATTCAAGTGAGAAATGAAAATCCTTGAGTGATCTTATACTGATTTGTAACTACATTTTTATGAAGCGTACAAAAATTTCATGAAAGATTAGGATGATATAGGTTTTCAATAATCTAGAATACATATTTAAATATTAAGATCAATTTTAAAGAAAATACAGTTATAAAAATCATCAAATTATTCAAAATTAATTTAATGATTTTTTATAATTATATTTTAATTAAATTATTAAAAATTTAATTATTTTATATAAAGTTAAATATTTATGGAAACTTAGAGATTTTGTAAGTAATTCGTGAATGGCAGCATTAATCGAAGTCCTCCGAATATTGGTAATTTCCAATAGAATTTGGGTTTGCCAATAAATTTCTTTAGGAGCGATTTTCAAATCACTTGCTTTCAAGCCATAGTAAAAAATTGCTATAATTTATCAAAGTAAGCTGAGGAAGTTTCCAAATAAATGAAACAAAGAATTAAAATAAACTCGTGATAACAACTAATCAACTGCGGAAATTTTCTTTCAAATTATTTTACTGTGGTCATCCACAAGAATTCTGAACCGTTATTCACGTACAGGAATCGAAACCATTAAAGGGAGCAGTGCTAAATTGTTAGAAAAGGAATTAAAATTCTTTAAGGTTATGATTGTAGCGGTGATAGCTCGCCTCTAATATTAAGAATTATACATCTTTAAAAAAATTGAAATTGATGTGTAAGATAATTTAAATACGTACGAAACTTGTCGTATTCATGATTATTAGAATTATTAAGAAATCCATTGCTGTTTTATTAAATGTTATTTCCATCTAACCATTTTAAGTCTCTTTATTAGGTTATTTTATTTGTACGTCCCCTTGTGAGTAGCTTTAGCATAGTTGATTAAAATAAATAAGCCAGAATTTAAAAACATAGTAGTTTTAATGTTCCCTTATTTCTTATAACATGAATGCAATCACTGTAAACTATTGAATTTCAATTTAAGGTACTTAAAAAATCAGTTTTCGAATTCTACTTACGATAGAGTGTAATTACACTTTATCTCCTAATATTATATATGAGTTAACTCATACATAATATTAGGAGATAAATTAAAATGTGTGTAAACGGACAAAAATTTTGCAATATCTCTCAGGCGAATATATATAGGGCAAATTATTGAAATCTCATCTGTATAATTACCTTCGGAATCTATTTTTTGCGCACCAGATCGGGGATTACTGAAAGCATTCACAATCGCAAATCTTTCGTACAACCTGACATATGTATCTTTTAAAAACAGGACTTTCTTTTTTATAAAAAGATATGGAACGTACTTTCTTAAAAACATCTTTCCCTGAATAATTGGATTTTATTATTTTGTAACTTCATGTAATTTACTGCTTTTTATAATTTTTTTCAAATCACGCTAGTTAGAATGACTTATTTTTATATATATATTTGTGTTTCAGTCAAAATGTAAATAGGATCACATTCTTCGCTCTTAGGTTCGATATTAGCGTGTGCTCTCAGAATACACATTACTCAGAACAGATGCTTTTACGCTACAACTTAATAGCTGGAAAACGTAGTGAAGTTCCTAAAGTATACTCTGTTCTATAGATAGACTTTATAAATAGTGGATCATATGTGCAAGTAGAAATGGAGGAAACCCGGAAAACTCACATGTACCCACAGATATATACAAATAGAAAGACTGCAACACCCACCGTCCTTTTTGAATACTCATCGTTGTATAGTTGTAAGAAAGTGTTCTTCGGAGGTCCATGGTTTGATCCAAGAACAATTGAACAACGAGAAATAGATTTTTTGCATGTATGCGTGTGTCAGGGTGAGTGCTCGGGAGTTTTCTGAATTCCGTCCCTTGCTGTAGATTCACTATCTATAAAACGTCGGCAATTTAGGCGATAGAATCTATCCTCTAATGCAGGGATGGCCAAGACGTCGACCGCGAAGACATTTTGGGTAGACAGCGCTACCATCCCGATAGTGATCTGGGATATTAACGATTTAATTTGTGACTTATGTCATAGAATTAATGAATTATTTAAAACAAAAATTTACTACAGTTTTTGCTTTAAAACCTAAAACAAACTGTGCAAAATAAGGCACTGAATTTTTCGTTTCACAGTGGAATTAAATCGAAACAATTTGACAAAGTGGGATGCTTATATTATAACCAGTAGCCGACGCATAATAGCGACGCGCCGAGTCATCTAGTCTACCCGTCTTTTCCGGCCGTTTAGTTTCAGTTCTAAGTTATTCGTCTTACGTGTCAGGTCGCTCGCTTCCTACTGCACTGATACGAATTTGTTTCAAAACTGTTGAATGTTCGAACTGTTGATTTTGTTTTTCAACAACCCGTCCAAAATGACTCAGCCAGGCACCAGTGCTAATAGAAGTAAAACATACCATTATCACAATGAGTGGGAAGATGATTTCTTTTTTGTTACGATGAAGGAGAAATGTGTTTGTCTCATATGCAACTCAACTGTGGCATTACCAGAAAAAGCAAACGTCGAAAAACATTTTAAAACGATGCACTTAAAATACGCTACAGACTTTCCAATCGGCAGTGAACTTCGAAAAATTAAAGTGCATGAATTCAAGTTGAATTTACATTTACAGCAATCGGTATTTACGAAACCAGGCACCAAAGCTAAAGCAACAACATTGGCGTCGTTTAGAATTACAGAAGTTTGATAAAGCGAAAAAAACCATTCGAAGATTGAGAATCGATAAAAGAAGCTTTCATTAAAGCGGGAGAAGTGCTTTTCCATGATATTAAAAACAAATCTGAAATAATATCGTCAACAAATAATATTTCTTTGTCGCGTAATACTGTGATGGGACGGACTGAAGCTATGAATAGTAATTTGGAAAATTTATTAAATGACGATTTAAAAGCTTGTAAGTTCCTATCACTTCAATTTGATGAATCCACAGATATTAGTGACATTGCACAGTAATGCCTTTTTGCGAGAATGGTTTTCGAAGATATGACTTCAAAAGAAGAATTATTAACTATAATTCCATTGAAAGGCCAAACGAGGGGACAAGATATCTACAATTCATTTAAAAGCTTTATTGATAAGACAGAATTTCCAATATATTAGGTTGGGGAAAAAGAAATCCATTATTTTTACGTGAACTTTATGTAACTTCTTTTGGATTCCCTTTATAAAGAGGTTTAAAACAGCTTTCATATAGATTTTTAGGTCTTGCGCGTTACGACTGCTGACATGCGGTTAACTTCGATCATTTTTGATATTTTATAGACAATTTCGACGATGCTGCATCCACATGCGAGGTGCATCTCTAACATCAAAAATACCCGAACGGAATAGACGAAACCAAAAATTGTACGTAACTGGTTGTTACAGTCTTATATAGGACGATAAACGCCTTTCACAATTTTAGCCACCCGGCTATTTTTTTCGCCGTTACGAAAATGTATCGAATTTTCGGTTTGTTGTCTTCCATTTTTAAAACCTTGTACTCGTAACTGAATTAATCAAACAAAAAACCGCAAGAGGATATTTTAGTGTCAAATGTCACCTTTCCAACGAGCATAAATCTGAAATTGTTTGATAGATACCTTACGAGATATCGATCACTACAGACGTCTACCGAAAAAATAATGGATTACTTTTTCCCCAAACTAATATAAATTGGTCTCTATTACAACAGATGGAGCTCCAGCAATGGTCGGGAATCGAACTGGTTTTATTGCCTTATGCAATAATGATGAGGAAATTCAAAGTTTTTCCAGCTATCATTTCATTATCCATCAACAGGTATTGTGTTCAAAAACACTAAAGTCTAATGATATAATACAAATTGCTTTTAAAATGGTCAATTCAATTCGTTCAAGAAGTCTTCAGAGACGACAATTTCGGGCACTTTTGGGAGAAATTAAATCAGAGTACGGAGATCTCTTATTGCACACAGACGTGAGGTGGCTAAGCCATGGTGCTTTTTTAAAAAGTTTTCGTATTCTGTTACCAGAAATAAGAAATTTTCTACAGATAAAAGGAGAGCACATTACTGAATTTGAAAATGGGAAATGGCTCATGTAACTAGCTTTTCTCTGCGACATCACTGCAAAACTTAACGACTTAAACCTAAATCTACAAGGAAAGAATAAATGTTTAACATGTTATAATGGAAAGAATAATGTCTATAAGTTTAATCAACTGATACTTAGTCAACATGTTATCTGCAAAAATAATTTTGTTGTGATATCTCTTGTCTTTATATATATATATATCTATATTAATAAAAGCAAGTGTAATGTGTCTGTCCGTCTGACCGAGCTCTCTAGCCAAATCTATCGCACGCAGGGACCTGGAATTTTTTACACGGAAGCACAAGGGGGCTGGCCACCAGACCTCGAAGCCCGATTTTCGAATTTTGAATTAGAAAAATTTTAAAAAAATTATTATTATTTAAAAAACTTCTTCTCGAGATCGCTGCTCGCCGATAGCTGATTCCGGGGTTATAGATAGATAATAAAAGCAAGTGTAATGTGTCTGTCTGTCTGTCCATTTGAAATTTGTTCGTTACCAATGTCAAATTATGGTAAAACTATACTTTAAGGTGGCCCCTTGGCAAACATGGCGATTTTTGTTTGGTTATCGTTTTTATTGGCGATTTTTGTTGGCACAGACAATGAATTCCCCTGTTGCTATCGGAATATGATTGGGGTTTGCCCGGCTTGGCGATCAATCGCGATTACAACTTTGCGAGAATCAAAGAGGCACCATAAAGTATATTCCTAATTTGAATGTTGTTAGCTTGGTTGTTTAAAAATGCCGCCATTTCCCCTATTTTTACATGATTGTTATTAACTGGAAAAAAAGAAATAAAAGTTTCATTCATTTAATGTCGCTGAATTCGGATAACTATTCCCTTTTTGACTAAAAATTTAGTCAAAGGCAACCTCTATGATTATAATGATTTCTTTTACTGAAATTCGGAAAGTTTTCATCATTCGCACTGACAATATGAAATAACTTTAATTTGAATCGAAACTGATCTATAACGTAGTAAGTTTCATTGAATATAAATTAATGTTTTGATTGCTATCAATATTAAATCCGACATCAATTTTGAAACATGGAATATTATTGTATTAGTCTGCAATAATATAAACATGTAAGAAGTACAACAGCGGTAAGTTATGATAGGAACCATTTTCCTATTAACTGAGAAACTAGCGCCCTCTATTCCAAACTTTACAGAAATTTCTAGACGTTTCCAGAAGTAAAAATTGTTACAGTTATTTAAAACTGTAAAGGCTGGTTTGAACATCCACGTGAGAAGGTGCTACGTGGATATGATACGCGAGTGAAGTGAGACAATTTGCAGAATTTCACATTCTAATTTTGATTTGATAAGCTGCGTTACTGCATAGTTTACTTAAAGCAAAAAATTCATCACATATTTTCATTTGAGTATTTAATTCCCGTGGGAGAAGAAATGGATCCTAAAAAGCCTGAAGAAAAACCTGGTGAGAAAAAACCCGGACAGCCTGATGATAAAGGAGGAAAACCAGGAGAAAAGAAACCTGGGGAAGAAAAAACTCCACCTACAAAGTAGAGGATCAGCTTTTATGGAAGAATAAAAAAAAAAATGAAGCCAAAATTATGAGTGAGTGATAAAATGTTATTATTTATGTTTTAGAGAATAACTTATAATAATCAAGATGAAATCTTAATTTTGCATTTTAAAATTTGGACTTTACTTACCCTTATAATTTTTTCCGCCTTTAATAATTTCGGTTAATTCCCAGTGAACGGTACGCTCCTTATACGGTACGCATATATACAACGGTAATCATATATACAATTATAATTAATTGTATATAATAATGTATAAAATTATATTATTTGTATAAAATAATATAATTTTATATTATATAATGATATTAATTGTATATTCTATAATTATATTAATTGTATAAAAATAGCGTACCGTACACTGGGATACAGCCAATAATTTCTTTTTATCCCTTTTAAGTTATAAGTATGATGCTTTTTGTTTTTCGTGTTTGGAATTTTATATTGTTAAACTGGCTGATTGTGTATGTGTGTATTATAAAATTAATTCCATATTCTTTTGTTGGTTAAATTGCACTTTAGTTCCCCTACTTCACCAACTCGCGAATTTGATGCGCTTTTTCACTCATGCTCATTAATTATCCTTTTGTTTTAGTCTTTTCATTGGTCGCTAATTAAGTTTCACTTTGAAATAGCCGTAGAATTTTCGCCATGGCATCGGCGATTTTGAAAACGCGCCAAGAGCATTTTCACCTAAAGAGCATTTTCACCTATTAAGGACTTTTTCTATAACAGATCTAGATATTCATTTGCATTATGTCGAATAATTGTCATCAGTGTTTTGAATCTTAGGTTAAAATGTGCTTTAGGTCCTTGGGATGAATAATTTTAGTTGGTTATAAATTTTGTCATTCTTGGTAATCCTACTTTGATACACTAGATACGATAAACGTAACGATTTCTAGAATTCTTATTTTGCCATTTCGTTCTGCCTGGACGCTTTTTTTTCCCGTTTGTCACCAAAGGCATGGGACCTTTGGTGACAAATTGAATCCTGTCTCCTAGGATTGTACCATTAATTTAATTCATTTAATGTTAATTGAAAATTTTATTTTGTAAAAATATTTTTTTTAATTTAAAATGTTTGGAAAAAACAGAAAGTTAATGATGGAAAAAGCAGAAATTTTGTGATTTTTTGTTACGCATAGTAATGCCATTTGGCGACTTTATAACTTGCACCGGTGAAATGAAGAAGTACCCATTTTCATACTATATTATTGACTCAATACATTCTTCAGGAAATTCTAATTATTATTCATTTTAGCACAAACGAATAGCAGTTTATTTATCATTCAAGTTTTCTCAAATTCTTGAAAGCAAATAAAAACTTTGAAGAATTTATTAGATACACTTAAACTTTTTAATAAGAAATCGTTAGGAAATCAAACTTACATCTAATTTTAATTTATATAAAATATTTCTAATTAAAATCATTAAACTAAATAAATATAGAAAATGAACAAAAATACTTGATTCCTTAAGCAAAGTTATTAAGAAAATCTACAAGGAATCAAACTTTTTTTTATCTTCTATAATAATAAAAGCAAGTGTAATGTGTCTGTCCGTTTGTCTGACCGAGCTCTCCAGCCAAATCTATCGCACGCAGGGACCTGGAATTTTTTACACGGAAGCACAAGGGAGCTGGCCACCAGACCTTGAAGCCCGATTTTCGATTTTTGAATTAGAAAAATTTTAAAAAAATTATTTATAAAACTTCTTCTCGAGATCGCTGCTCGCCGATAGCTGATTCCGGGGTTGTACCAGCTCCTTTTGAGAAACAATTCTGGGGACCATCTTTTGGAAAATTTTCCGTTTAAAATATTTAGGATATATTGTTCCTTTTTATCGACGAGGAATGTTGTGAGTGGGGGGGAAGAGAGAGAGACAGTCTACGTGTCCTACACTACTATTCCTGCGCTATTCACTTATCTGCATTTTCTAAATGCACGGGCAACGCCGGGCGGGTACAGCTAGT
>JAPDSC010149817.1:0-16708 GCA_026290005.1 Latrodectus geometricus
AACTTGATAAAGTGCTGTAATTTGTGTCTCACGTAATGATTTTCTAATGGCATATCTAATAATATACGAAACCAAAACTAATTATCCGCTTAACAGTGTTACTATTTATCATCGGAGTTTAAGTGTGTGTGTTTCTGGAATTCATTTTTATTAGTAAGAAAAAATTTAATATTGTGCTTAAATTTCATAAATGTAATAATGAAGAAAATTCAATGACATAGTATTTATTTATTATATAATAAGAAATTTCATTTAAAATATTTATTATAAATTAGAGTTTTCATAGAATTAAACAATGAATTAATGCTTAACAAGGAACAAATTTCTTCCACAGTTAAATTAGTACACATCAATTTATGAAACGAATTTAAACAATGCTTTGTATAAAAATAATTTACACTTTTATATGCAAAAAGAAAATAATAATCTGGTCAAAGTAAACAATAATAGAACTTTGCTTCTTTATCAAGCTACGTATAAAAATTAGAAAGCTCAACAAAAGGAATATATCACTTAAATTTAAATTGTGTACATTGATTGCATTATTACAATTAATTGCCTGAGAGACAAATATGTTAATGAATTCATTATAGTAGAGTTAAAAAAGTCTGAAAGAATTTGAAATTGTTATTTTCAACAAATTTCAATCATACGTATATATTCGATTTCCTTACCGCTCAGTGACATAGTATTTTTTATCACAAAATTAGTAATATTCTTTGGATAAAATTAATAAATTGTGTCAATTTTGTTGAATTGTTTCCCGTTTATAATTAGCTCCCAAATACATTCAAGGGTGAAATAAGAAAATATCATTCCTTCTTTATTGTGATTAGTTTTAAGAGTATGTATTTTTATATAAATTTTAATAAATTTTCAACTTCTATTGGAAATGAGTAATCTTTATTTTTTGTCATAGAAGTGAATTTCATTTTCAATTTGTAAGTTAGTAACCATTGAAAAATTGCCAAGAGAGTGCTTCTAGATGGATAACAATATCTATTTCTCAAAACTTTATTTTATTTAATTATGAATATTGTGCATTGTATACTTTTTCACATTTTCATAATATTCATTGTCAGCTGTAAACATTCCTCTCATTGATTGCTTTGCCAATCAGCAACAGATATATTTATAAGATCAACAAAACACTTTCGCTTCTCATTCCAAATGACAAGAAGATTCGAAAATTGGAAGAGAAGAAGATATAGCTCTAAATTGAATAGAAGATCCACCAGTGAAAGAAATACAGTCACGACGACGATCAAACACCTCAAAAAAAATAATAAAATACATAAACTAAGTGTGCACATACTCAAAGATCCAATTGATTCCGCAAACAAATTCATCCGCACCCTAACTTCCACTTTCATTTTCTGTTCCTTTTATTTTTTTATCTTTATTGTTCTTTTCTTTTCCATTTCTTGCTTATCCGATCTCTATAGGTGACCTCCCGCATCACTGGGGAAAATAAATTGAATGTGCCGAGCAGACGTCCAAGGCATTTGCTCGCAATATCAGCTGGGTTAACAAAAAAAAAATAAATAAAATCAATGGAAATAAGAGAATGTGTGAAAGGATGTAGAAAAATTGGAATGTTTCTCCCGGAAAATGAGTTTGCTTTTTGGTGTATTTTTTAAAACTCACTAATGAAGAGGGGACTTATTTTCATCCTTTAAAATATTACTATTTGAATTTGAGTATCTTGTCCTAGAAAATACTTGAAAAGTTAAAATAGTATAGAAATATTTTATTTACAAGTAACTTGAATAAAATATATTTATGATGAGTCATTTTATTTATAAACGTATAAAATTTTATTTCGAAATTTTTTATTTAGTGAATTATTATTTATACACCATTGTATTTTATGCAAGAAAGCTAAATTCCAATGAAACAATTTGAAATAATTAATTTTAAAGTATGGGTATATTTCTTCTAATAATGATTTGTCAAAGTAAAAAAATGTATAGCGAGCATTATGGCCTACAATTCAACAGTTCATGAATTTGATTTCTCCTTCGAGTATGAATATTTAAAGTAGTTAGAAACCCACACTAAATCAACCTTAATTAAATTCTAGTTTTTTTTTTTTTTTTGTAAAACGAAACCATGTAGCAACAAGCAAACCAATATAAACAAGGGCAAAATTTTAAATAAATCATAAAATTATGTACAGCTTGCTTTTTTTTAATTTAATTAAATAAAAAATAAAAATGTATATAGTTTATAGTTTTAAATCTTACTAACTAGTTAATACACTCCATATGAAGACGAAGTAATTACGAAATAGATTACAGGAATGTTTTTAAATTAAATTGCCATAAATAAAGTGCTGAAATACATATGCTGATACGTAATGAAGTCATTTATATATCAGAACATGTGTGTGGGGGATGAGATTTTTCATTAATTTAGAAATTATATTTTGACTAAATTGCTTTAATTTGGGATTTTATAGCATAAGTACAAAGATCAAGCAGTGGACTACAATTCTTTCCAACTTTGTACATTTATAACAGGAATACTGATCTTTCTATGAACTGTGTAAATTACCTTTATAACTAAAAAAAAAATTTTAATAATGATTCGTGTTGAAGTGCGAAAAAATAAGCTTTCATGCTGTAAACTACCAATTTCTAATGAAAAGACTTTTATCCTGCTTTTAAGCAACTGCATTTTTTTAATATCAAGTTAATCCTGTGAAACAAGAGAATCCAAAAATTTGATAGTTTTGTTGGAGATGCGATGATACAAAGATTTCTAAATTTCATAAATACGTATCATAATACACTAATGGCTATCCAAATTGCAACAACAAGAAAGACAAGAGATATTACTACAAAATTTATGTATAATAACATTTTGAACAAGTAACTAATCAATACATTTATAGACTCCTGTGAAGTGTGGTTCCAGCACATAATCAGTAGCCAGAGTAGCTCCCATTGTTAGACAACTGGCTTCAACACCTCGGAGATATAGCTCTGGTTGTTTAAAGTACTGGCAATGGTTGCTAGAGGAGTGGGAGAGTGATATCCAATATCGTCCCATAACATAATAGCCGGTGCAGAACTAGTGTGGCGGAGCATAACACAGCTGTTTAACCTCCTATCTCAACTGTATCCCCAGACTCAAATGCGACCATTGAGGTGTTGCAAACAGAACAGCGTGACTCGTATGTAAAGACAATTTCATTCCGTTCTGCCCTTCACATCCTTCCTTCTTCACACTATTGGCGTCGGAGACATCTATGATTCTGAGTCAAGGGTAGACGAAGCAATGGTCGTTTTGCGGACAAACCATTCTGCTTTAAAGCACCTCGAATGGTAAGCGCAGACACTGGATGATGCGTTATAGACTGAATGTACTGTGCTATAGTTCGTGATGTGGCTGAACGAACCATCACTGTTATGCCCATAATTTACCTGTCATCACGTGAAGTGGTGCACTGAGATGGATGTGATCGAACAAGCTGGTGCGTTGTATAATCCTGCATCCAACGTTCACCTATCCGCATAAAGTTGTTTGGTTTCGTCCAACATGTCTATATATTTCTTTGAAAAATAATCCACAATCTCGACAGGCTCCTAACCTAACTAAGTATCGAACCCGGATACTTGATCAAAAAATGATCGCTGTTTTCTGCAAAGCATATTTGATCATTTAAAAAAAAAACCCATCAACAACATTTCAGAAAAAAGAATTTGCTTAACTTGAAATGATCGAAATCTCCAAGCCTTAAATAGTGCTTTGAAGTTGCTCCACAGGCAAGCGTGATGAGCATCTGCCCTGAAATTCTAATCATTTGCATATTTCACCTCTGCTAATACATGGTTGTAAATTATATGTTATTTGTATACTTCCTTCAGAGTGTTGGATTTACGGTGGCCAGGAGTGTACTGATTGGCTACTGAATGATTGGTATTCTTTCCATTATTCAACGGCTCGTAAGACTGACATTCATTCTAACATATAGGACTGTAGTTAATTGGAATCGTGCTTAAGGTCTGTATATTGATTGAAGATTTTGCAAAAAGTAACCATGATCAACAGACAGACAAATGAATTTACTATCATAAGTGTTTAAAATTTTAAAAAATGCATTAGAATATTTTACTTGAAAATAAATATTTTTATTATCCCCAAAAAATCCTAAGTTATCCAGTGTGTTTGTAAGACTGTACAGCAGTAGTATTGTAAGACTGTACATGATTTTTACATAGATAATGGATATATTTTTTATAACTTTATATTATTTGACATTATTGAAATAAGATAAAAATATATATCTATTGCAAATTTTCCTTTATATAGATTATATTTTGATTGGACTTTTTTTTTAAGAGAAGCACTTATAAAAAGTTGATCCCTAAGCATTTTGAAGAAGATAGAAATATCTATAAGAATTTTAAAATGTCAATCTTTCAAAAAATATCCAGAAACTATTTAGTTACATAATTATTTTATAGACTTCATTGCAAAAAAATTTTTCTTAACTAATTTCAATTATTAGTTTACATGACACACTGCGGTTTATAAAGGTCGAATGACATTTACACAGGTGTTCAAGAAACAAGAAACACGTTCTCTTTTCCAGCTACCAATAAATAGTTGTCGTAACTTGGAACTTGATATCTATTTAACTCTTAATTTCTATATTCCTTAGTATAAAAATGATTAAAATTTGTTTTATAAAAACAATACTTATTAGAAAGATTTATTTTATCAGGCCAATGATATTGTTGAATTATTATAACAAGGCATTTTTCTCCTCTAAAAGTCTTTAGGCATTTTTCTCCTCTAAAAGTCTTTTAGTTAAAAAACTGTTATATGAGTTTGATAAATATCTCTTCTGAATGCTATAACAGGAAATTCTTTATAATAGGAAACTCTTTCATATAAAAGGAAACTCTTTACTAGACTCGAATATTTTTTGACTTAGGTAAGTGATATTTTAAGAAAATTGAATTTAGATGTCGAAGAAATTTTTCAAATGAAGTTTAATAAGTCAACTCAACTGAGGAATTGTTGAAAAGAAAGCATTAATGGATTATTTGCAATTTTGTAAATCAAATTAAATCAAATTAAAATGTAATCAATTCAAATTAAAATATTTAATCTAATATAAATTAATTTCCAAATAGATTAATAGCTAAATTTAGAATTACCTTATTCAGAGAGAGTAAGAATTTTCAGTGTTCATTTAATAGGATATTCATTTATAACCATTCACTAATCCGGAAGCCTAATGCTATGTTCCTTTTCTTTATTTTGAAGTAAATAAAGAAGGAACACCCTTAACTCTTTTCTCTTATAACAAAAACTATAACATGTGAGAGACAATATTTATGTGAAGTTGCAAACAGCGCTTTTATTTCTAGCGTGAGCAGTGCAGCTGCAGCAGTATATTATTACTGCTCTCTCATATTAAGAAAAGCACAATAAACAGACAATGATAACGATCCAACTTCTGATGCGAGCTTAAAAGCTAAATATTTATGGAGAAAACAGCTGCTACTGAAATTGGTAGTTCAAGGCATAGTAAATATCACGCATAAATGAAAGTAAAAGAGCACGAAAAATTAATTTTTACTATATATATTACCATCTTTATTTCGTTTTGTATAAAATTTATTTTAAGTTCGTAAATATTTTTAAAAAATATTTTTTTAAATATTACCAAACTATTTAGTGAGATTTAAAAAAAATATTTTTATAAGACAAAATATTTCTTTCTCTCTCTCTGACTTGTGTTTTACTTTTCTCTAATTCATGGATATTTCAAGATTATATCCCAATACTAAAAGTTAAAGTTTAATACTAAATTCCATATATTAAATAAAAAGGATTCAATGAACTGTTAAGCAATTTTTTTAATTAGAGCATAAACTTCTTAAAAGTATCTATCATTATTAAGAAAGGAAAGATAACAATACTAAGAATTAAAGAAATATAGTGAAGCACAAGTTTTCCGATCATGTATATGATAATTTTAACTAACAAATTAAAGAGTTAAAAAAAACATTTAATTTTTAAAATTCAAAATTAAGTAATTTTTAAATTAAGGTTTTTTAGAAATAAGCATTGCAACGTATTAAAAACAAATATATTTGGGTAATTTTTCAGTGATAAAATATAAAATTTATTATAGTTTGACTAAATATTTTTTATATCCTAAATTGGTGATAGAAAAAATATGTACTCTAATAACTTAATTCTGTGTTATACTTTCATACGCTAATAAGAAAAGTATCAATACAGTTTTCTTATAAGGGTAAAAAAACTGTACTGATACGAGTATCGATTATGCTTACGGGCCTAAAGGACGATACTTTTATCGTCAAAACAGTATCTTATTTGTTTATAATTGCTTAAATTTAAACAGTACTCAGATCGCTTTGTAAAAGTAATACTTTCATGTTTATCATAACATAGTTTAAAAGCTTAAATGGAAGTGAAAGTCTAAAAAATATTTCGCTTTAGTTTTATCTTAGATGAATAATGAATAACTTATAAAATAATATTAACCTTTGAAAAACAATATATTTATTTAATAACAATTTTCATTTCAAGAATAAAAGCAAAATACTTTTATAACTACAATTTTTCTTAAAATTTTTTGTTGGGTTTTGGATTATATTTCCATTGATTAAACGAAGCAATCTTTTCTAATACGAAGTATGAATAAAGCTCCCATTTAAAACATATCCCCACTTCATTTATTATGACCGGTGAATAAATTTGCAATTTACAAAGCTCACTAATCCCACCGTTAAAAACCTTACAGTTCTTTAGGGAAAATGCAGCGTCATTGTCTCGCTCTCTAGGATTCAGAAAATCCCTACGTCAGGGATTTTGAGTGAAAAGGTGAGAGAATTTTCTTTCCATTAGAGCTGTTGACAAAGCAATGGAATAGAATGTGGAACCACCATTCTAATTAATTTGCACCGTCCCGGAAAAATAGAGACGAAGAAGAGTCAACCGACCGTGTGACATACATACGGGCTCGAATCTATATTGCACCATGCTGAATGAACGGCATGAAGAGATTGTCTTCCCAACAAGAACATTTTTTTTTACATTGTGAAATATGCTGATGAAGATATTCTTTGTTAAAAATTAAAATTTTTGTAACTAGAAATTTCATTTTAAGTACGATTAAATGGATTTAATGTTCTGTTAAATTATATGATTACAGTGAAAACTTTAATATAAGAAACTTTGTAACAAAAGTGTAGAAGAATAATAAAGCAAATTTCTACATATTGTATAAAAACTTCTATAGTAAATTTACCAGCAAATTACATTTCTTGGTAAGATACTTTCTTGGCAAAACAATAATTCTAATTTGCTATTGTTAAACTCTATTTTCCTGGAAAAGTGTAATTCTAATACATAAGTCACAATGAATGAAAGCAATTTGATCCTCAATACAAAAATAAATTGAAATTCTTCAATGTCATTTGGGTTACAAAGAGCAAAACCAATTAAATCTTAAATAGTTTGCAGACTTGTAAATGATGCAGTATTTCAAAATAATTTCGAAAACCTATAATAAAATAATACATTTTTAAAAGGGGAACAAAACCATAGAAGTATGGAAAGTTTATATGAAATCAAATCCTCGCCTTAATAAATTCGAGTCAATTCTTTTTTATTCCAATCAATTAACAGGCTAAGCTAATTTAGTACTTAGCAAGTGTTTCAAAGTTGCTGTATTAAAATATTATTATCCAAACTATTTTATGTATTGACGCCATGTGATACCTAATCCCATATCATAGTCCATTTCTTTCAAATGGAACTTTTACGAACAGTTTTAAACTATATTCCACTTGTTCATAGCTAAAAACACTGAAAAACTTAATTTGATTTTAATAGTTGTTTGGATTAAGTTTGACTCGTCTAGTCCTGAAATAGCCAATAACTTTTCACATCTTACGAGGAATTCTATCAAACTGTAGGCATATCAATGACATATTGTTAATATATGAGGTAAACAAAAGAGTTTCTTTCGCTGTGTGACATATAAAAATAGAGACGCAGTGTTGGTGCATTAAAATGGACTTTATTAATCCAAATAAGCAAAACTGTGTAAACAACCTTCTCTTAGCGCCATGCAAATTTTTGCATACCGTTGCCATAAAATGAAGACGGTCTTTAGAAGAAAGTAAATATGCCATTTCAGTTTTGATCTCTTCAGCTTCGCGAAACCTTCTCATTCACATGCGATTGCCTAATTGTAAATAAAATTGTAAGTCACTTACAAAAATATCTGGAGAATGGAGAACATGAGGAACAAATTCCCCTTCTCAGGCTGTAATTATATTCAGAATCACATTTGAAGGCATGCGTTGTCCTCTAAGATATAGGCCCTTTTGCTGTTCCCCAATGCCTGCTTTTTCTTAACCAAGAAACCTTGAACACGTACCAGTTCTTGTATGTAAACAGCAAAATTAATGGTCTGGCCATATGGAAGGAACTCGTGGTAGATAGTACTAGTTGATTAACCACCATATTCTCATTAGCACATTCACAATGGACCTTTTACAGTCCTGGGAATCAAATCTGCCCTGGGCAACTAATGAAAGTTAAATTCAACTTCCTGAGACATTTTTTCAGGTATTCTTTACGAAATCACTTTTCAAATAATTGCCAATTAAGACTGTTACCCATTCATGGTCATCTTTGAGCGATTCGTCATCAGAATGGTAATCACAATTCCACCATTATGTGGTACATTTACTTACTGAATCGTCACTGAATACCATACTTAATTTCTACCCAATTCAGCTGAATATGTGGCCAATTTAAATGCATATAATAAAAATACTCTAATAACTACTTCATTTGTAGCTTTTATTAAATTTCTTTTAGGATTTGCAAATTAAACCAAAATCTATAAATCTTCATTTGAGTAAATCTTACATAACACCTATCTGAAAAGACAGACAGTAATTTTATGCTAATCTAAGCTTAGATTTAATGGTGCATTAGCTAATTCCTTATCTAAAAGCAAAATAGGTTTTCCAGCTACTTTATATATATATATATATATATATATATATATATATATATATATATATATATATATATACAGAAATAGAGATCGATAGATATTTCTATATAAGTATAAAAGAAACGAAAAATGAAAAATAAATTGTTACTGAGTTCAGATATAATAATTAAGAAAAAAATATATTTATTGAAAGGTTAAAAGGTGTAAAAAATACTTTTTTGAAAAACATGAAAAATTGCCGTTAGTGAAACTTCCTCAAAGTAGAAATGTATATGCGAAAAAATAATTTTCTCTGCTACACAATATAACCATAATTAAAATCACAGATTTTCCCTGTTCTCAATAAAAAAATCAAATTATAATATTAAAATAATTTTAATTTATAATATTAAAACTTTAATATAATTTAACGACTTAATTAATGAGGAGCAAAATGTTACTTAGTTTTAGTTCAAAACTTTATTAATCTTTTTAATTTTTATTTGAATCTTTATTATATTTATTACTCAAATATTTAAATAAAATTAACTCTGCATGTAAATCTCAACACAGTTGTAGCTTTAAAATAAATCACTTAATATAGTTCAACAACTCAACGAAAGTCTATCAGTCGTCTCAGAAAAATAAAATATCAAGAAATCTTATTAATTATGAGTAATAAGTTCTTGCACAGAATTTCACTGAAATTGTTTCTTAACGAAGGAAATAGAATTATTTGAAAAACTAAATTCTGTTAAATTATTATCATAAATATTTCAGTATCTAAAAAAGATTTCTTTTTGTTTACTTTTAAAAGTTTTGAATGAAATAAATTACAAAATAACATTAAAATAATGTAAATTTTAGCAAAAGGAAATACTTCAAAAGTGACTTCTCATTCGCTAATCATGAATTTTAACCTGAAAATATTTTTTGGGAAATAATACACTTTAAGACTAAGACTCAAAATTTAATTGCGATCCTTATATCAAATGTCTGAAATAATTTTAAAAATGCTCATATTATTAAAAATATAATTAAATTATAAATATCTCTAAAATAATTATTTGAAAATACATAAGAAAGCATGAAATAAATCATTTGATAAAAATTTGGCCCACAACTTTATTCTTTAGTTGTTTTAATGATCTGGTGTCATTGAATGACTTTAATTTACGAACTTCCCTCCGATGTATTTATGATATTAATGAATTGTATATGAATCACATAATCCTGTTCAAGTTTTTAATGAATTAGCAAGTGATACATTGATGATTAAATTTTCAAAAGTATAAAAAAGTAAATTATTAAGGTTATGTGTTGTAAGCAATAAAACTTAACGTAACTGTTATTTCTAATTGGAACATTTTGACTACATTTGTTTCGTTTTTCGACAATATCTGTAAATGCATCAAACTATATTTTACTAGTTGAAGGTTTTTTAATATTGCAATTGCATGACAAATATCCTCTGTGTTTTACGAAATGTAACAGTGGGAAATTAGTTCAAAAATTCTTTTTTATTCATCTTAATACCGAATTAATAATTTTGATAAAATTCTTTTTATTTTTAAATAATGAATAATATTTTTACCATCAGTTTCTTTCACGCTGATATTTAGATGGGTTACAACATTCTTAACAAATGATATGTTTGAGAAATGATTTTATGTAAATCCGAGTTTATTCATGATTTATTTTCAACAGTTGTGATAATTTTTTCATTAACTCCTACAGCTTTGAAGAAGCGCTTGGTTTAAATTATTCTTTGAAATATTGGTTTCTAATAAAAAAAACTTGCAACACAAATAATTTAAATTTTCTCAGTTTGAAAATATCTCATTTATATTCTGCTCTATTCGAAACTTTTTTTTTTTAATGAATGAAGACCAAACATTTTATAAGTTTAGATTTTGTCTGAACAAAGAATCCTTAAAAAAACATTTTTGAAGCAAAATTCTTAACAACATTTAAATTTACGCTAACTCACCGAAATAATACCAAACCAACAAATTTTTGAAATTTTACACAAAAATATGCACAATTTTTACTTCTTTGATATTACGATAAAAAAATGTCTACAATGACATGCAAAAAATACCTTACATTTTTTTCATATTTTAAATAAAATACAAAACATTAAACAATGTTGTATTAGGTGGAACCTGTAATAACTATAAAATTCTTTACATTTAAATTATTACCATTTTCATGCAGAATTTTTTACATGCTAATTTATGCAAAATATTTTTACAATTACTTCAAAAGTAATAACTTTATTTAGATTTTTTTACATCAAAGTTACATAGTAAATTTTACAAATTTTATAAAAAAAAATATATTATCTGGTATTTTATTTACATCACAATGTTTTGATTAAATTATAAATTATATTCTATATCTTTTCCATTTATTTTCTCATTTTGGTTGCTTACAAAATTTCAACCAAAAGATATTTACTGTTGTCATTCATTTAACTCTATAATTTCTGTAGGTAATGTACCTCAAGTTTCCTTATTGTATACCATATTTAAGATAATACTGCTTCATTCAAAAGCAGATCATTGAAAAGAAATTTTTTTCTATTAAGCTTCCACAGTGCAAAAAAATAAATAAATAAATAAAATAGTGATAAATAAATAAAAATAAAAGAATTTCAAAATCAAGTTAGTTTTTCTTTTTCTTGAATAATTTTAAAATATTATGAAATTAATTATCCTGAAATTAATTCTTATTTCTGATTACAAATTAAGAGGGATGGTAGTACCTATCAGATGAGCTATATTTACCATAGAACATAAGGTTACATAGCACTCTGAGAAACAATAAAATATAAGCATAGAACCCAAGAATCCATAGATCAGGAGAATTACATGCGCTCTTGAAAAAGCATCAAGATGTTACGGAGCATGTATCATGAAAATTCTGTGAACATCTGGGCAGAAATCCTTGGTATATACCTAGGACTCCATTAAATAATTCCAGATCGTTTATCCAGTTCAACATATTATATCATCAGGGAATTATTATTTCCCAATTTATTGACACCTGTTTCTTTGCATGCAGAGAGAAACGTGACATAAGCATCACCACATATTCCAGCACACTCCGTAACATCTTGAATACCACATATCCTGCACAATGTCAGTCGTTGGTACAAGAAATATTTAGCTCACGAGATGAATGTGGACACAGGGGCATTAATCTTTGAAAAGGTGTGCCAGTTGTTTCTTTATTGTTATTAACTGAGAAATGACATACGTGGTGGACATTTTAGGCAGTTGCTTTGAGATTTTCAGAAAATAATAAATCTGATTGCTTACTTTTTGGTATAATTCATTCGCTTTCTCAATATTGTTGTACTTTCAGGTAGGAACTTCATTTCAACTTTTTTTGCCTCACAGAGTGGAATGTGACTCAATGTTCCAAATTAATTATATCTCATCTGGATAGACACTATCGCCCTTCTTAATTTGTAAAAACAATTTAGCACCACCTTGTATACATACACCGCTCAAAGCAATGAGGATATAAATATTATGAAATAAGGATATAAGTAATTTTTTTGCATAAAATGAAAGCAGAATGTCACATATTTTTCTTCTTTATAAACTTCGCAGTATGCAAATTTTAAATTTTACATGAAAAACGACGCTTTAGAGTCAATAAGTTAGATTTGGCTTTCAACTCAATGTAAGACAAACCTGAAAAATAGAATCGACACTCGGTAAGCACGTTACTTTGAATACTGCGACGTCTCAATGAATCATTTAACTGAATCACAAGATTGGAGAGTTGCTGACCGGTTAGAGAGTTGCAAAACACAATCCAAAGTTGCAGAAGATATTGGAGTTTCAGAAAGTGTGAGTTTCATGATCTGGAACCATTTATGTCACTAAAAATAATTCTGCCGCCGTATACGAAATGTCAGATTTTGCAGTTGGGGTGATAGTGCATGGTGGAATCTTCATCGATGTGCGCAACGATAATCATATTATTTGAAATGGACCTCTCACTTGTCGCAGAGATAGGGAGAGGTCTGTAGACCAATTGTAGTCCCTTACGCTGCAGAAATTGAAGATGACTTCATGTCAATGGATAACAATTGCAGGCTTCATCGCGCTAACATAATCATTCGCCACATCGCGCTTGATGAATGTTTTCCTTTTGGAGGAAAGCATTATACGAATGAATGACCAGCGAGTTCTCCAAGAATGAATCCAATTCAGTATATTTGGGACATTTTAGACAAACGAATCACTGGATGCCTTCCACCCTCAAAACTCAGGAACAGAATACCCCAGTCTGTAATTAATGCCCTATTTGAATCGATGCCGCAAAAGTGTTTAATATTGCTGTCCATCTGGAGAAACCATACTCTTACTAAAACGATTTTCTTCGACTGAAACACCTTTTTTATTTGGTTTTCTCATATATGTAAAGTGTGTTTTTTTCCTTTTGTACTCAAATGCTTAATATAGGGCTTTCTTTCTGTTCAACAAATGCCATTTTTATCTCATATAATCTTCTACATCTGTTAATAATTTTCAATCAATCAAACAATTCTTTTGGTGCCCCACAACTTTTGTGTCATTTAATTGTTTTGAGCAGCTTATGTGTTTGGGCGGACACTATATGAGCTTTTTACAATACTTTCCAAGTGTTAAAATCAGACTTAACCAGTTTGTATATCTGTACAAACTGGTTAGGTCTTATTGGATTAAGTTTTTATGAATAGGAATAGCAATAAAATATACCACAAACACTAAGCAATAAACAATCTGCCGTAAAGGGACATCCCATTTTTATCAATGCTGCTCTGATTTGCTTATCAGCTAACAATTCACGTTTTCAAATTTTTTATTATGACTAACATCGTATATTAATGTATTAAAATTTTATACATTAAACCAGATTTATTTTCAACAATCTCATTTTCTTTGTTTTTAACAATGAATTTTGAACTCTTTCAACGTTGCGTACGTATATAATGAACATATAAACTGGTTTATGTCTGAGAATATTAATACTTAAAAATATATGTAAAAAATATGTTCTTTGTCTTAAAACAACTCTTTGTTTTTAGACAAATTAATTAAAAATGGAAATACAGGAAGATTTAATGAAGTAAGTATATTTTATCATGTTTATTTAACAGATTGGAAGAAACTTTTTGATATGGATAATGAGATAATTACCACATTGACATGTTGCACGAGTCAATCGTTTATCTGAAATTAAAAAAAAAATTGACCAAGTTGTTTTGAGAGCTGTAATTTAAATTGTGATTTGGTAAAGAAAATTATCTCCATTTTATTATTTAATAATGCCCTCTATAATCATACAAACTTTTTTTCACTTATGAATTACACAGAAAAAGGTGATATAGATTTTTGATTAATTTTATCAACCAATGTTAGTATCTATTATCTGATAAAATGTGAATATTTTAAGTATTGTAATTAAAATTTAATAAATTTATTTAGAAACGAATATACTAAAATTTTGAAATTTTCAAAATGGAAATTTATATATTTAAAACAGCAAGCACACTTTAGTGGAAAAAAATTATATCCCCGTCAGAGCTTCTATGATAATCACGTTTCAGAAATAAGTCAGGAATGTTGTTACACCCATTGTTTTATCATCTTAAAACACGCTAAAACAATACAAAAAAATTAAAATTGAAAATGAGACGAAACAACACAGTTTCTTTTTTTTTATCAGCCATCCTTTTTTACATGAAAAATCAATAAGATGCTTTCCAACAACGATAAGAATGAGTTATAGTTCATCTTTTCTAAAGACCAAAAGACTTGTGTAGACGCAAGAAAATAATCCAATATTGATTTCTTTTTGTCTCCACTGCTGTTATTTGGAGGTTAAGGGCATTACTGAGATATTCAGAAATTTTGAGCCAGTAAACTATTCTGTTCCACGAAGTATGTGGTTCAGATATCTCATGAGTAAGAAAAACTATGAAATACAGAAGATTTATTTTCAAGATAAACTTAAATGAATGTTCAATATTTTGTCTGACAATTGGCTTAAAATACTTCTCGGGAAATATCAATAATGAAAATAAAATTTTTTGAAAACGTAGGAAAATATTTTAATAATATTAATCGTAATTTTACATTGAAAATTTCTATATAATTATCTAGTTATCAAATGAATTATAATTTAATGCATATATATATATATATATATATATATATATATATATATATATATATACAAATGCATGTTTTGGTGTGTTTTTTGTACATCATAAATATGTAAAAAATACTATTTGATTTTATATTTTTTGTAATTAAAAAGCGCAATACTTACAGTACTTACAAAATAAATCACATTTCGCTCTTTTATATTCAGAATCTAAATACTGTAATTCAGAAAAAAATTCATTTGCTTCTTACATATATAAAATGCATAAATTTTAATTCATTAAATATCACATAGCAATGAAATTATAAACATTAAAAAACATTAAAAATATGATATGCATTTAATTAAAGAGTAAATATTTAATTGATCAATAACTTTAATCAGTGGAAATTATTGATAGTTGTATAATACGATTTTAATGTATTTATTTAATATTTCTATTCAGAACTTATGCAAGATTTCCTAGAAAATTAATCACACTAGATTTTGAATTCCACTAGGCATTAAATTCCTGATTTCATTTTAAAGTATTTTATTTGGTGTTATGAAATTTTTATGATAAATTTGCATTTTATCTTAATATTTTTAAAAAAAGTCTTATTTTTAAATTAATTTCAATATAAATGGTTTATGTCTATAAATACTAAAAACACTATAAGTTTTATTTATGACGTTTCAAATCATCTTACATGCTAAAATATATTATAAAAAGAATTTTAAAAATAATCATAATAATTAATATTTTATAAAAATATTAATTATTATAATTAATATTTTATCAAAAATATTGTATAAAAAAATAAAGATCAAAAGCTTAAATTATTTATAATTTTTAACGTAAAATTCTGTTTCATTTTTAACACAAAATTTCAAAACGTAATTTTTGATTACAGAAGACGAGTCATTTTTTAGTTCTTTACTGTCTTGTTATACATGTAATTGAAATTAATTTGATTATTATAAGTGAAGCATATTCAAATAATAGTATGAAACAAAATAAGCATGATGTAATTGTAATATATTTGTTCGATAAGTGTTAAATAGAATTTTTTTGATTTTTTTCTAACAAATAAATGTGTGTCACTATATACTAGAACCGTATGTAATATTGAAATAATTTTATTCAAATTCGTACTGAGAATTTCTTTTACAAGATAACGGCAATAATTCATTATAATATTAGTTTGGGGATAAAGTAATCCATTATTTTTTAGGTAGACGTCTGTAGTGATGGATATCTCATGAGGTATCTATCAAACAATTTCAGATTTATGCTCGTTGAAAAGCTGATATTTGACACTAAAATATCCTCTTGCGGTTTTTTGTTTGATTAATTCAGTTAAGAGTACAAGGTTTTAAAAATGGAAGACAAGAAACAGAAAATTCGATACATTTTCGTTTTTCTCTTGTAACGGTGAAAAAGATAGCCGGGTGGCTATCTTTTTCACCGGTTTTTTGTTTGATTAATTCAGTTAAGAGTACAAGGTTTTAAAAATGGAAGACAACAAACAGAAAATTCGATATATTTTCGTTTTTCTC
>JAPDSC010149817.1:18683-52930 GCA_026290005.1 Latrodectus geometricus
GGTTAAAAGTTTAATTATTAAAAAAAATAGTATAAAGCAGTCTTATTGCTGTGAAAAAAATATAATGATTGTATATATGTATGTATGTACTATTTTAGAAATATATGGTCTGAGTGAAAAATTGAAAACTGGGGAAAGATTTTGAAAACAAATATTGTCAGAATATTTATTAAATTGCCGATATTTATTAAATTGTCAAATGGTCTGTATCATAAGAGACGAAGGAGTATTAAATTTCCCATTAAATAACAAATTAAAATAGTATCGAATTCTTCTCGAGATTGCATTACTTTTACAGTAGACTAGAAAATAAACGAAACAGAAACGTATATATATTGTTGAATTTCTCTTTTTAATATTTTAAAATCATTTCCTGCAGTAGTGAAACATGATTTCACACAACAAGTATTAATTTCTTTCCTATAAACGTGACGCCAAGCACAAAGTTGCTTCTTTGGACTTATCACCTCCATATCTCAACAAAAATAGCATGCAAGGGACAAAATCAATTTCAAAATATGATTGCAACGTACTGACGAGTTTCGCCAAACGTCGGCACGAAAGAAATTTAATCTTCTCGCGAATAAATAAATTAGAGTTGTTTCCGACAAGTTATTTTTATACTACGAAAAAAAAGTAAATACTTTAAAAAAAATGTAAAATATTTTCCCATTTTATCGCAAAATATCGCCGGTGAAATATCACTATCGTGTATAAATAAATAAAGGAAAGGAAGTGAAATTTCGGAAAGCAGGAGAAAATTTGCTGTTTTCAAAAAGATATCAGAACAGCATTCTAAGATGTTATCGAAGAAAAGTTGTAACAGTCGGATGTCCCATTCTAAGTACAGACGTGGTGATCGTTAGAAGGAGGCATCAGAAGCAATAACTGATTGGAGGAATAGACGTGATGTGGTGGGACTTCTGCTACGGGGTTCTATTTTCTCTCAGCAGAGTAGTATTTCCTTCACGTGATGCTTGCGGATGATATTCACAATCTTGCTAAGATATTTTCTATCTTTGTTCTGCTCAGTTATCCTTTACAACAGGTTGTTTTAGCAAGTAGTGAAGCTTCCTCTCTGAATATTGAACAACCCATTACGGTAAATCTGAATCATTAATGCAGGAATTTCGAGATCAAAAATGCAATTTAATTTCAAGCATTGTTTTCCTCCAAGAGTATTTTTATGTATTTTGAAAGGCTCTGAGAATTTCAAGGAAAGTTTGAAATGCTAAAAGGATTTTAATTTTATAGATGTTATTTTATTTTCAAAAACAAAACCGTAATCCATTTATAAATGATTCGGCATTTTTCTTTATTTTGAAGACGATAATAGCTAATAGGAATGCTTATATTATCATTTCATTTCAAATGGATTACTTTTGATAAGACAAGATATTTTTTTTTCTTAAAACACATTCAATACTAGATTTTCATTTAAGGAAACCTTCGATTTAAATAATATGATTTTTAATTTGTAATTTAGGATACATTTTTGGCAAATGAAATAATATTTTTATTTACAAAACATAATTTCCATTTAACCATAAAATTTTACTTAAATATTGACTTAAGAAATAGTGCACCATTAAATTATTTTTTTGTAATATTTATTTTGTGATTATCTTTAAAATTTACTTATAATGGTATATGAACTAGGTTATTATTAATTTAAAAATTTGAAAAGGATTAATTATTTTCTATAAAATATTTAATCAAAAAAAGGATTTATTTATTTAAATAATTTTTCATTCAGTCTAAATAATTCAAGGTTAATAGTCAGATAATTTTAAAAACAATAAAATTTTAAATTTTACTTATTAACCAAAAACTGTTTGTTTTGTTCATATGCATTTTAATATTATCTTATTCTGTGCTTAATTGGACAATCACTGTAACGTTAATTTTGGTGCTTGCACTTTAATTAATACAAGCCATTTAATTATGGTCCCTAGTGGAGAAATGATCGTCAATTTGGATATTTATATATATATCCCGATCCATCTCGTTCGATTCATAATCGTTCAGATGAATGTTATTAAAAAATTCGAAGGATACGAGAATCAGTGTATCGATTGCAGTCATAACCACGGTACCCAAGTAACTTTGAACGGATTAAAACCATATGCACCTTATCTGTTTAATGGTGGTTGAATGGTTTTGACCATAAGAGATTTATTTTAGAAGATAAAACACCATTATGGATTCACTGGATTTGATTCAAAAGTTGTTGGTTAATATTCGTAAGGAATTCATTGTTCTGCGAACACCAAAACAATAGTACCATAAGCTATTTCAAATCGGTTTGTGCCATGTACGTTTGGTACAAACCATTTAACAATCAAGGAATGATTTATGACACGTGATATCCATTTCTGGTGGTGAGCAAAGGCATCGACTTAGTCGATTCAAAATTGAAAATTTGAGAAGAGCATTTTGCTCGAATACAGGAATCTTTTTGTGAATCTCCAAAACATGATTCATAGAGCCATTTAATGTTGGTTCAGACAGTTCAAATATTAACAATGGAAAAGGTAAATAAAACAACCACTTCATGGTTAATTTTCAATAGGAAATGATGATTTAAAGTGTTTTTTAAAATTTGATGTTGAAACTGTCATGATTCAGGATGATTAAAATTAAACTAAATGCAATCAGAAACACGTTGCTCAGCTTCTACAAAACAAACCCAAATTAAACTTTAAATGTTAATTACATAACCAAGATTTCCATTGGAAAATATTAATTCAAAATTCTTGTATCAAATGGCTTTTAATGAAATGAAGACTATTCAAATTCCAGAGTAACATATTTTATTTCTTCATACTTCTATGTATCCATTGAGCATATTGTCGAAAATTAAACGACATACAAAAAAAACGCAGATCACAAAATTGTAGATAAATAATTATTTAGTATCAATAGACAATTTTTTGTGTGTAAAAATAAGAACAGAATATATACAATGCACAATGTGGGTAGTGTGACTTCCAATATAAAGGAAATTTGATATTGGAAGTCACACTGACACACATATCACAAAATTTACTGATAAGATCAAGAAGTTGTTGAAGACACATTTACTCGGATTTACTATGTTTTATATCTTTGCCGACATTTTGTTTTGCAGAAAGTATCGCAGACAGTTATGTGATACAATAGTAGTGGAATTTGCATAATCTGTAAGACGCCTTGTACGCATTTTTTACACGTCACTAGGAAAGTTGTTGATAAATGTTATAAATTGCTGCTGTCTAAAAATTTTTTTCTCTTCTATTTCGCTTAAACTTCACTATTAAGAAACTATAGTTTTTTCGAATTTTAAATGTGGAATTGTTGCAAATCACCTCATATGAAAACATAGCCACATAACTATCTGTATTCAAAAGTTAGAGGTAAATCAGGAATTTGTTGTGCATTATGCATAATTCGTGACAAATATTTTTTTACAAGTTTGATACTTTTCCTTAAAAATTTAATAAATTTGCTTTGGTTTTTCAAAAAGAAATTTATATAATAAAACAACTAATCATTTAATATAACTAATTTATAATCATCAATTAAAATTAAACAACTAATCATAAATTAAAAAATTTTAAGCATATGATGATTTCAAATTCCTGTAAAATTTATATATTTGTTTTTATTTCCCATAACATTTTCTTTAAGCTTTAAATGCATTATTAGTTTCGACAGAAGTATTTAATAATATAATATAGTAAAATTGCATTTAAATAAATGAAAAAATTTTATTTTTCATTAGTATGCTTCAATTAAATTGCTGCTGATTGCAATAATGTGTAAAGTTATTTTTATGTAATATTAAATCATACAATTTATAAATTTGATAAAATTAATCTTCATTTTTTGCATTTTAAATGAGTGCATCAGATTACAGATAATCATTTAATACGATGAGTTGATTTCCGAACAATAAAATACACTAACTATTGACAACATTATTTATTTCCTTCAAAACCTTGTAGTTATTAAACCAAAATCAATATTATAAAAATAATTCAGGCAGATATTAATGTTTTAATATTATTATTAAATGCATGTGTAATTAAATGCAATGAAAAATATGCTATGAAATATTTTAAAACTTCGATTACGAATGGCCGATAATTTCAATATTTATAGTTTCTTGCTAATAAATTTAATGATAATTTTTTATAAATATTTCCCCATTTTTATTTTAAAACCCCGTGTGATAGTACATTTAAAAATGATTAAATCACAAAAAATAAAATTTGCGTGTAAATGGAACAAATGAACATTCAACTATGGAACATTTCACTTTCAGTGTCTTTCTACGTTTCTTTCAACATTTTTACTAGTAATTCTAAACAGAATTTTTTAGAGTAATAGTTTTCATTTCGGTTATGTTTAACAATACATTAATAAACTAATTATGTGTTTATTAGATAAATGTAATATTTACTGCAATCATAATTAATAATATCAAGCGTTAAAATGATACCTAACATAATTTTTCAAAATGAACCACAGAAATAATATGCACGAGAAAATATTTCACATTTAATTTTACTTAGAATAATAAATAGAGAACTTTAGCATAAATTAGTTATTTTAATTTACATTGGTATTTTTATAAGGTTTCAATGATAATTAAACTGATTTAGTTAGCCAATAAAGAAAATGTGCTTATGCATGAAAAATATATTAAGTTAACATAAAGGTAGCGTTTTCCTTAGTAAGAAAGCATGTAAAAAGATGTAATGTAATAAAAATAAACAAAATGTAGTGATACTTATTAAGTAAGAAAAGATTTATTAAGAAAAAGTTAATAAATTGAGTTTAAGAAACTTTTAATTACTCGAAAATAAATGTAAACATTATGCTACATATTCATTTAAAAGTTTATATACTTCCGAGCAAACAACATAATTTTATAATTAATTCTTTCAAAAAATGATTTATTTTCTTAAACACAAAGGAAGATTAAACTTATAAAATTACTTAAAATAAATTTTCATATTTCGATATTTTCAAAAGTCCTCAATCTTTTGTTCAATTTACAGCCATAATAGTCTGTCTCTACTTTCAGATATAGAAACCCATATTTAAAGAATATAATTATTATTCTTATCCAAATTAAAATACATTTCATTTGGAAATATTAACACATACTACTTAATTGTTTTTAGAAACAACTTCCAGTTTTTAGGCTTCCACCAAAAATAATACAGCTATAAAATGCTAAGAAAAGATTCGCATTTTCCTCAAAATGACACTGTCTTAGAGTACTTAGTATTTCTTAATAAAAAAAAATAAAAAAAAAAAAAAAACTACGATAATTCTCTCGAACTATCTGTGTCTGAACCCAACCTTTAGCGACAAAAATTATGGAAAAAGAAGCCTTCATAAATGAAGAAATTTCCTTGATAAATAAGCCAATAAATATCATGTTTATTTTTTTATCTAATATTATTAATTTATCGTATTCCTTTCCATACATTTTAATAGTTTGCAATAAAAATCCAAGCATACCATGGAATCTGCTTTGTCAACACACACAACGCCAATTCTCTTTATCGGTATAGAGTTAATACAAATGTTATTGATAAATATCAAAGAAAAGTATATATGGCAGTTTTTTTTATTGTAAATATGGATAATAAAACATCTGTGACTCAAAGAACAACGAATAAATAAATAGAGGAAAGTGGACAAAGATGAGATGGCGCATATAGTAAGTGTTTATTCTGTTACTGGAAAGAGTTGTGCAAATAATTCCAGACATTTTTTCCCAACTTTGTTGTTCAACATTTATCATCACGTATGGCCTTAATATAAATAATAAATGTAGGATTAGAATTTAAAGAATTGCATAGTAAGATTGATATATATTCGATCTCAAACTCTTTTTGATCTGAGAAGATTAACTTTTTGTATATTTTATTTAAAAATATGCAAAGAAATTAATCAAATATCATAAAAAATCTACTTGATAAATTAAGTGAGAAGCAAAGCTTTTTTTTTATTAATAGTAATAAAATGTATCTCTATATCATAAACTTAAAATTTTACTAAGATGATGCGAGCACATTTATAGCACAAAATATGATTTCTTATTTATTTTTTGAGTCATATGTGCTACCTTAATATTAGTCAATATAATCACTTAACTATATTTTTTGCTATAAAAATTATTGAATTTTCCATTAAAAGTCTTATGTGAAATAACTTATGAGAGCATTTATTTTTTATAATATTTAAAACAATAAAAAACAGATTACTTAAGAAAATTGTATTATTTTGGAATGTATAAAAAAGCACGCAATACGAATTCAGTAAGAAGGGATTTTTTTCGATTAAAAATAGAATTATTTTATTTTAATTAAAATGTTCCCCTGTAGTTAAACCATGAACATATGAGAATAATTAAAACTTCTTCGCACTTAAAATTCCTTTTGTGATTGAAACTCGAAAAATGTTATTTAATTTAAGAGAATTCGTTTCGAAAAATAACTGTAGCATTATTTCTTAAACTATAAAAACATTGAATAAAACTACTTTACCAAAAAAAAATCCCCCTCATTCTCCCCTTTCCCTCTTTCGTTTCTAAATATTTCAAGAATTACGTCAGCCACATTTAAAGACATTTTACTTCTTAGAATTATTCTTAGTGGAGTTGCTGCCATTTTATGAAACTAAAATATATTTATTCCATTAATTCCAAAACAAATATTCGTTTAGAAGGAAATGAAAGTTTCTTTAAAGCTTAAATGACAGCAGATGCAGTAAAAAATAATCCCAGAAAATATTCTACAATAATGATTTTTTGATCCAGTCTTTTGTTCACAGCGATACATTAAAATCGCATTACGAGAACATGGTTTTGGCAACATCTGTTTTGCTTCGAAAGCTTTGCACGTTGATCTTTAAAAGAATTAGTTAATATGCAGTTTATTTATAAAAAAATGTTTCCTCTCATCAACTCAGATTTAAATATGCTAAAATTTTAAATATAAATATGTGTGCATTAAAAGGAATTTGCACAGCGTTTGTGTGAATAACATATTTATTATTAGTATAAAATTTAAAATATGCTTTGTCATTACAGAAGTTTTAAACTAAATTCCTTGTATAAATTTTCATGAAAGAAATTTACTGCTGTTAAGGATTAATATTTATTTTAAATAAAAATATCAAGCTCATATCTTTATACATTGAGCGTCATTATTAGATTGGTAAATAGTATAATTATAACTGAAAGTAAATATTTATAGAAATAAAACTTCATGAATATATGTTTTAAATTGATATGGTTTAAATTTATAAAACGTGCAGTAAATATATAACCACAGAACGGGAATGTGTGAAAATTCTGCAAATACAGCTTTGACTGACACGAAATGTCCCCGAGTTGTAAGAAAGATCTTTACTCATAAAGTAAATAACACTTACCAATAAAATTGAAGCAATGTTAATTCAGATCAGTTATAGTAAAACTACTATAAAACGACGTATTTATACGAGCTATACCAACATACATTTTATGTATATGCTGATGTATACCATTCATCATCTTTGACATTTGCTTTAAGCTAAGTTTGCAAATGCCATTTTTCCTATACAATAGTTTTTCAGTCTGAAAGAATAATTGATAATTAAATTTTTATAAACAAAACAAACCAAACAAAGTTTACAAGTTGTGCATACTAAATAGTTCCGATGAAATCTAAGTCAAGTAAAACTATATAAATTTGATATGCACTGTCACTTCACTTATAAGATGGTCCTTGATGAGATCGCTCTAAAGGGACACACATTCTAATAAAATCAGGATAAGTGGCTGCTATATGCAATCTTACAATGGCATTTAGGTTTTCCTCCCGATTGTTTACAACTTCTAGAACTCACTTTTAAATAGCAAGTTTTTGCTATTTCTAACAAATTTCTTGTTCAAACCATAATATTGCTATCTTGCAATGTATAATGATCACAAATAATTTATGGAAATTTGTATGCAACATCTATTCTTTAAGTTCTTAAGCACTTATTGGTTGCAGAACAAATATCGATGCATACGTGAAAATTATTTTCTGTCAACAGTTACAACTGTCACAAGGAAGACATTATTTAAATGCTCTTCTCTAAACTTATACAATAAAAACTCGAAGAGTCTAGGAAATGATTTTATTACTGACTTTTTTTTATATTCGAGTACATCGTTTAACCGGAATATCTACAATCATATATGCCACACACTTTATGGTCTCTCATCGATTCTCAATCACTACAACAGCAATATATTGATCTTTCATGGAATTGTAACGATTAAGCTTCCCTACAAAGGTCAATGGACAATTGATTGCCTGATATATGATGGATATCTGATTCTTGACAGAATTATAAAAGCCAAATATCTTTGTAAGTATATAATGGAAGTTATTTTTAGTGTAAGTAACAGGTGGTGTTGTATGTAACATTTGGGGTTGTAGTGCTTCATTGTAGTTGATAGTACATCAAAATTTCGAAGGTTAAGTAAGAAATTTAAGAAGGTATTCAAAATTATTTTCAAGAAAATAAATAACACTAATATTTTAAATTCCTTCCATGCATACAACTCTTGTAACACAGTAAAATGTTGTTTTTTTAATAAGATTAAAGTTTTTGGCATTTTTCTTAGTATTAAACCATGTTTGGCTCTTACATGACATATTAGCGCTATTCAACCGTACTATGTTGTAAAATGCAGCCATTATTATTGGCTACTGAAAACAAGTGCTTCCCAACGTATTATAACAACGTTAATGATTTGGTATCAAGTAAGCAATGCATCGAAAAATGAACACTTATAAGTATTTCGTATTTGAGTTGAAAAGGTAATTAAGATTATTTAAGGAAATACATCACTCTAATTTTTGTGATGACTGTGTCTGGACTGAAGTAAATGTACTAAAACAAAGATATCTTGACTGTTTTCCTTTCAAAACGAACCAAAATATTTCATGATATTTGATAAAAAAAACTCTTTCCGGATTTCATCCTTATTCTTCCCATGGTATCTTGGATAAAGATATCAAGCAGAAAACAGTTTTTATCTGCAAGCGTAAAATACCTGTATTTTGCATAAAAATAGGCTTCTAAAATTTTGTGTATCCCTGAAAAATTTTTATAAACAAAAACAGAAATAAAAATGAATGTACAAAAAAGTCAGACGACTTTCGAATGCTAAGGAAAATGTTCTAAAGTAAGGTTGTTTGGCTGATATTTTTACTACTTCCTTCTTCCCCTGTAAGTATTGAAGTAAGACCATCGTAGCGGCTCTATTTAGAATTTGCCTTTTCCTTTCCAATCGGGGCACAATTTTTTTTTCTGACTTCTTCCCTGTCTTCTTTTTAACAGATTTTTCTTCATATTTTCACCAAAGTACCTTTCTCTTTTCAACAAAAATTGTGGCTTTTAAGCTTTGGAAAAAATATTTGTATATATGCCAGATAGGATTGACGCTGAAAAAATTATGCCCAAAGTACACAACTTGGCTATACCATTTTTAGCTTTCAAAAAATATTGTTTTTCCCTCCACAGACAGCTTATTTTTAATATAAAATAAATAATATCAATATTCTCTTTGTAAACTATTGCAACCAACCTTATCATTCATTTGAAAGCCTTTATAAATGTATTCATACATCAGATGTGAATTTGATATGTTTAAGTTCATTTTTTTCTAACAAATATAAATGTATATTAGCAGGTTCTTGGCTAATAATGTAACAAATTTAACAATATCTAATAAACTTATGAACCACAAACCAAGCAAAATAACTGGAAGAAATCTGATTTCCATTGTTGAGAAACTAAAAGAAATTGTGTAAAAATGCTTAAAAAAAATATTATTTGTAATTAATGATTTTGAAAGGATTCCTTCGATAAATAATAAATATTGGATAAAAATAATTTTGGTAATGCCTTAAAAAATTGCACTAAGATTTGCCGGCAGTTTTCTTTCTTAAAATTAATGATCCATATGTCTCATTCATAACTACAGATATTAAAAAAAACTTAAAAAGAACTAAATTTTGTTTAAATAGCATATCACATTAACATAGAGAAAAGAAAGTAACTAAAAAAATTGAGTTTTCCAGTTACCACTGCAATAAGAAAAAGTCTTATCAAATTACAGAAATGGATTACGTTATATAATATCATCTTCAAAACGTATTTATTTTGCATTGAAAAGTTTATTTTTATCTACTAAAATCAATTATATTATATTATATTCTGTGTCTATTTTGAATACATGTGTTATTAGAAAACAGTTAGGATTTAACACAATTATAACAAAAAAAATGCTGCTTATCAATTGCAAAAGTGATGCTTATCAAATTACATTTTAAAATTCTATTTTATTAATTCTATAAATTGCGACCAACACCGCAATTATTATCAGATTACTTATAAATATTAGAAAAGATTTCCAATGACAACAATATTATTTTGATAATAATGATATCAATTGTATAGAGTTTCATCGATTACACTGATCAACAAAATTATTTTCACAAGAAAATTAAATATTAACTATGTAATTTTGCATTCGTAATCCAAATACACAATCAGATTCCATTCATCAGACATAGTTTTCTGTGAAAGTCATTTATATTTTTCTTTAAATGCGTATCCAGAATAGTTTGATGTCAAGTATACTGATATTCATTCTAAAATGTATTCTAAGAAAATTTATATCCATTCATGTTTTCTGTAATCTTTGAGCTTCATGCAAAGAATTAAGCTGTAATATGTCCCAAAAAATTCCTTTTTGTTTAGATTTTTTGTTTGGATCTGAAATTCTTGAAGATGTCTCTGATGAACATGGTGACTGTTTTTATCAGCAGACTGCTGCCGTGAAAAATAAAGTACCAAAGAAAGTATAGTCGTTGATAATGACTAACTGCTGTTAAACTATGAAGAGAAACATCTTAATGCAAACTATAGGAGAAAATCAACATATATTACTTTTTAGGTAAGCCCTTAAGTTCTGTATTAATTGTACATATTAATTAATTAACTGTAAATTTACTGTTTAGTGTTTTTAAGTATTAATTCTCTTAGATCACGTGTATTACAAAAAAATCCCTTTCTGATGGAGAAATTTTGAGTAACATTTGAACTCAGCAGAGGGAATTTCAGTCCATTCAGTTTATTCAGTTCATGTGAAATAAAAACAGTTTTTTTTTTTGTTCAATGTATTAAAGTTCTAAATTATGTCAACAATAATTAACTAATTTACTAATAACAAAATTATTAACAATAACCATTATGGAAACTATAAACATTTATATCATGTTATGGTATATTAAGCAGAATTTTCATTAGATATTCTAAATTTTATTTCATAAAATACGCAGATATTCAATGAAGCAGAATCTTATTTCTAGATTATTTCAATAATATTTATCACTTAAATCATGGTAAAAGGAATGTAAGATACTCTTAGTAAATATTAAGATAGTAAATAGAGATTACCGATATGTATTATGAATATTCTATAAATGAATATTTGTTTACAAATGTGATAAAGCATTGGCCTGGTTGGTTTTCCATAATGAGAGTGGGTTTCAAACCCCAATTTAGTCAATCCTTCCTGTTTTATAAAGGTATTTGCACATGTAAAATATTTCGTGATCACTAATTAACCCCAAAGGTATCATTTCTCATATATAAACGATGTCCTCAATCTGAAGTGATACCTCTGGGGTTGTCAGACCAAGTCTAAAAGTTCTGCTTTGTCCTGTTTCTAAATTACAAAACTTTTATTCATCGGTGCCATGAGGCCACATCCACTATAAAAGTGTTATTACGTTCTTCATTGTAGTGTAGAAAAACAATAAACCACGTAATAATTAATTTTGTACTTTTTACTCTCTGTTCATTTTAATGATATGTTATCTCAGGCAAAATGCATTAACAGTAATTATCATAGATTTCAAATCAAGCTTTAAAAACTGATTCTATTTTACAAAATGAGTTTTTAAAGCTAGATTTTACAAAACTTTAAACAATATTTCAAAATCTAGCTAATTTAATTTACCTAATAATATGAAAATCTAGCTTATATAATTTTTTGCAATATCTCTTTCGAAGATTTAGGATATGTATGAAGTGTATGGAAACTACATTATTAAGCAAATACTTGCTATATCTTCTCAAATATATTTCAAAAGGTATGTTTACTTTCATTAATATATATTCATACAATAGCACACAGCATGGCTTCCTTTATTTATTTTATCTTATTCTTCAGATAGTATTACTTAAGCCTCGTACATGAATAAATAAGTGACTTACATAAATGTTTGTTAAATTTTTTATTTTTATTGATATAATACTACATACACTCATGCTCTCATACTAAATACAAAAGGACGCCGAACTTTAACTTTAAAATATGAGTATTACCAGTAGACTTGTGGTACATATCTTCAGAAATAGCATACTTACGTGACAAGTTACATGAAGGCATGGATGAGGTAGGCTGTATGTCATAATGTAGAAAAAGTAATATAAGATTACATAAGAAATGTTAGCAAAGATACAATGTTGCTTAAAATCTTCTTGAAAGCCTCATAAATATCTATTGAACATAGGGAAAATGTAGAAGATTTTTATGCATCAGAATAAAAAATGTTTGGCCAGAAACGATCAGTATTTGACAGCAATTGTAAAAAAACATACACAAAGTAGCATTAGATATATCTTGGAAGTTGTTTTCAACGATGAGCATTGCTAATACAGTGTACAGCAATTGTCATATTCTGAACTATGAGCCTGTCATGTGTTCAACTCAAGGTAATTCATTACCATCAGCGTTAAGCCTGGAGCAAAGAAAAATGTAATCTGGATGCAAAGTGGGATATAGAGTGTATAGTATTATATAGTTGCTGTATTTTCCGAGGAGACCAAATCAAATTTTTAGTTTAATCCATGCAAGACCTGAATGTGGAGAACATCAGGATTCCTTTATCTCGTAGCTAAATTCATTTATCCACACAGAAACGATATTTGAAGTTTGGTCATTTCCCTTAAAATTGTACAGGATTCCAAAACAAACATGCATGCTTAAATCTATACCATGACAACTAAAATTTATCAAGATATAATTATGGAGCAACATGTGCCCCTATTTAGTATGCCACATTAGCCGAATTTCTATTCTCACCACACAAACTTCATAAACATCTGCATTGAGTCAGAAATAATTATCCATTTGGACTCGCTAGCATTTTTACCTGGTTTGAATACGATAGAACATTTATTGAACATCCTCGGTTGGCGAGTTGTATCCCACAAGTTACTAAAAAGTAACCATTCATATTTTAGAACTTTCAAACTTAGTGCTTGTTCAGCAATGTAATATTTCACAAGGTCAATTCAACAAATTGGTGCTCACCGTATTTGGACGATATTGCATTGTAATGTAAGGGAATTATACTCTTTATTTACCGCAATACCAACCATATATACTGTTGTATTTCTGCAATGGACGGCTATGTTTCAGTTACGGAATCACACGCCATAACTAATTGCGTATAGTTTCATAAAAACGAGATTCATGTGTCAAATTTGTTTTAATTCTGAACCATCATTGGCGAAGATTAGCATCATTTCTTAATTTATAAACACAACTAAATTTATGTTTGCAATAAATTAATAAATTTTTATGAAAAGAGTTCTCCGAAACTTTTTTTTGATGAAACAGAAAAATATGTCATATAACTAATTTTTAATTTGTTAAAATGTATAAAAATAAGTCGGAAAACCATTTCGTGAATTGTAAATATTTATTTCATAATTTTTTTAATATATTATATCGAATTTAATGCGTTGATATAAAATAAATACTTTAAATTAATCTACAAAAGATATACTTAGTAAATTATAATTGATCAATGAAATTTTTAATAATGTGTTTAAGATATGAAGGATTAAATGTACACATGGATATTTTTATTTAAGAATAATCTGAAAAAAATACTGACATATAAAGGGTAAAAAATAACTGAAATGACCGTGCTAATTATTAAGATTGAAAAAACAAAGCAAATAATCTAGTATAAAAGATTTTAAAATAAATTGAAAAATACTAAACTATTACGAAAATCATCCAAGTACTTTTTAAGTTATCTGGTACATTAATATCGTTACGCTTATTTACTTTGAATACTTTTTCATTTTCTTTCCCACTACATTTTCCAGTCTGTTACCTCGATTTTCAAGAGTGGTTTCGAAAATTACTTTCAGCTGTAGGTGTGGTGATTAATAGTTTTAGTAACGGAAAAAGTGTCAATAGCAGTAAATGAAAAACATAAACTTTTCATTTGAAAAATGTATTACAGTATTTTAGAATTTGAAACTCTTTCCTTTATTTATAACTTTCAAATGGAGCATCAGTTCTGAATTCTAAGAAACACATACTTAGGATTTTTCAAGAAATTTACAGAAAATATTGTTTATCGGTATAAAGTGAAAGGAAGAAATATTGAAAATAATTTATTAATAGTTTAAATTTCAACAAGAGAAAAAAAGTTAATTCTTAGGGCAGAATAGGAGTTTAAAAAATGGTGGGTAGATTTAGTTTTAAAATTCCTTATTACTATGCATCTTACATACTATAAATTAATTATATATAAATAAACGTCCTTATAAAATGAATAAATAGAACTCATCTTTTTTGTCGACAGCCAGCCAACCTGTCAATATGGTGTGCGCTACTCCATTTTTCAAACTGAACCGTAATTTGGTGTGGGATCTGATTTCCTCAGTACACACATGCCATAGGTATTTGTTTATAGGATAGGCAATCATTCTTACTCCATTCATAAAAGGAAAGAACAAAGACAGAAGAACATCCATGACCAAACCGGGTTTCAAACCCATGAACTCCCTGGCCACAGTCAGGCATGCTAACCACTAGACAGGGGGAGCAACAATTAATCGATTTCAATTATTATATGAATAAATTAATCAACTTTTTACAATTATTTAGAGAATCGAAAATGTTAATTTATAGCTTGAATTACCTAAAAAAAACGAAGAAATTAATAACATTTTGTCAGTGAAAAAAAATTATTAAAAATAACTTAAGCGAGAATATTGAAGATTTTGAGAAACAATTCAATCTATTTTTTGTTTCAATGGAACCATTGTCTTACATTGCAGCAATTAGTTTTTATTATTCTAGCATAATTCATCGGATCGGAATAACAAAACATGTCAAATCAAAGGCTAAAAGAAAAAAAATACTTTAATAAAATATTAGTACGCAGAGAAACAGTCTCTGATTTAAAGAATAATATTTTCAGGGCATTCAAATTATGCATTGTAATGTATTGCTACAAATTAAGTTACTTAATAGAAATATGCATTTAATTGTATCTTGGATACAAATCTGGAATAATATGAACTAATAAAATTTCTGTTTCAAATTTCAAGATTTTATCTTGTGGGAAAGAAAATTTATCATGACGCAAGAAATGATAGCAATAAAATAAGTAGCTTGTTGTTGTCATTTCTGTTATTGTCATTACTCAACTAACTACTATCAATTTATAAAAGGACATTTGAAAATATCGTCTTTTTATACATAGTATCGATAAAAGTATTTTCTTCTTCTTTAATGTTAATGTGAAAACAAAAAATCAAAATCTATACAGTAGACCTCTTATTATCCGAATCCTAAAAACCTGAGACTTGTAAAGGTAATCTACGAAGAATATATGATAAAGAAATCTATAGAAAAACAAACTGCAGAAATGTAAAAATTAAAACTTTTCTAAGAGACAATTCTCCTTAAATGTTTCTCTGATTTTACTAAAAATTTTCTTACTGAGAACGTGTAGTGCCGTTCTGCATTTATATTCTTCTATTAGATGTTTTGTACAAATGTATATATAATCTACTCTTTATTGCCAAAAAATGTTTTGAGAGTTCATAAAGTTCAGAAAATTATGCATATACTTATGCACAAATCTAACATCAAATAAAACATTTATAATTTTAAAAGTAGTTGAGTGGATGCTATGTGCCCTTATTGGTTAGGCCGTCTTTCTTATTACGGAAAGGGAGTGAGTTTGAATCTCGACTTACCCAATGATCCACCGTATTCACTAATGGCGAATTTAGAACACTAAATATGTCGTGGTAGTAATGTGCTCCATGTTCCGCTTCCAAATTAATAATTTGGGTGTGCTAGGAACCAAGCCTTTGGTCTTCTCTGGCTTCCTATCTCTGAAATGGAAGACCTAGATAGTACTGCCATCTACGAGTAAAAGTCATACTTTCAGCCTTGTAAGGGAGTGCTCTGTTCTAAAATAGAAGATGCTTTGTATGACTTCATTCGCCCAGTCCTAGACGGGCGGGCTTCGCCGCGTGTCATTAGTAGCTACAAAAAAAAATAGTTGAAATAAAGAAAACTTTTAATTATTTTTTATAACATTCCAAACAATTGACATTCAACATGTTTTTCCTGCTTTTTGCTTTATTGTATAATCTACTTTTTATAGCCATGCAGGTCTATTGTGCAACGATTTTTATCCACCTTTTGGTACAAGATATTATATAGTATATACATGTATAGATAGGTATACAGATGTAATTATATCCTTATTCTTTGCTGCATGGATGCTTTTTCAGATATAAAATCACTGAAAGCAATTTTATCATAATTTTTACTCTTTGGGCATGTAAAATTATCTAGGGTTATTTGTTGAATATGATACTTATATCGTTCTTATTTTGATATCTGAAAATCTTTATATTCTCACGAAACAATTTAATAAGTGTGCAATGAATAATGGCAATTAACGCGTCTATATTGATGTCAATATTCTATTTTCTATTTAGATAAGCATAAATAAATAATTAACTGTATTGTGACAGTGCAGAAAAATATATCCAGAATATAATCATTTTATCAAGAATGTTGTTTATTATTCAGACACTATAATTAAATGTGACTGACTCAATACTTTGTTTTGTTTATCATTCTAATATTTTACACTTCATAATTAAAATGTATTTATTAGAGTCTAAAAAAATCCAAAAAATGGCAGCCAGAAGTCAATAAAGTTCAAAGTCAATAATTACAATTAGTTCCATGGATAATAATGTTTATGTGGAAGATTCAGTTATTTCACATCCTAATTAGCATTCCTAGAATTTAAGAATTATGAAATATCAAGACTGCTACAGGAATTCGAGTTGATTTTATTAAATCCTAATGAACACATTTAAAAATTATTGAAGTTTATTTTAAAGATTTCATTATGAAAAGCTACGTTATTTAATGTAATACGTAAATTTTATCATCAGCAAACTTATTCTGATACTTAAAAGTGACTTTATTATCTTTCGAGTTATAAAAAAGAAACCAAGGGTTATTTCTTTGCTTAAAAATTAGTTATTTTAATGTTGTTTAGCTCAAGTGTGTGTATATATGCATCTAAATATAGTATCCATTTAAATTTTTCATTTTTTTTCTTTATTGACACATTTCGCTCAAATTCATTATTTGTTACTTTTGTCATTTATAAATTTTTACCATTCATGGATTTCCATTGTTTGTTAGCCTTATTCAGATTCTTCACATTATAGTCAATTTTCTAGAATGTTAAAGAACTAAAGAAATTTAAAGCCCATTTCGTTTTGATATTTTCTTCTTCTTTCTTTCATCCAAGAATAAGTTCGTTTCATCATTAAGAATTAGTTCGAGAACATTTTTCAGATTACTACCATAGCTAATTGTTTTTTGTGTCATTAACAGATTAGTTTTGAATATATAAACAAACGAACCAAATTATAAGAGGTAAATTATATTTGGTTTTCAATTCAGAATGATTTATAATTAGTTTAGAAGATACTGGTATATTATCACATTGGAAATAATACCAAAAATCATTTCGTTTTTTCAATGAATAATAGATTATATTTTCAGTATTATATAATTTAAGTACAATGTGAAACAATGAAAACAGTTTGTGCGAGAAAGAAATATTTTGCATAAAACATTTTAAAATGAAACAAAATCTTTCCAACGAAAATAAGAAAATATTATTCTGGCATTCATAGAATTACGATTTCTTGAAAAATAAGCTTTCACAAAATGCATTATCCTATGTTAATTGAAAATTGACAAATGGCTGAGTAATTAGCGTTCATGACTCCTGGGCTGTTGGTCCCGGGCTCGAGCCCCAGTTTCAAAGTGGACATTTCATTTCTGTATCTCTCTCTGTGCCTCTTTTTCATTTCTTCTTCTGAGATGATGGATGAATGTATCCCGCCCTATAAATGCCTTTGTGACGTGGGCAATGCTACTCGTACCTTTGTGACTTGGCTCACAGGTGCCAACCGGGTAATGCTAAAATGAGTAGAAGTTTCCGGCTTTATTTTGGGCGACGGGTCTAGTCACCCAGCACCCCGCCATTAAGAAAAAAGAACATTAATTGAAAAAATCTATGGCAAATTGCATCCCAATAATATTATATTAGTAGGTTTTAAAGTCAATTAACAATTAATTTACAATTTTATAGAAAAAGTTTTAATATAATACTATTTATAAAGTGTAATGTTAAAATCAGATTTCCCATTATTCACAATTACTAACAAAGATTAAAGACTTTTCCTATATTAAGAGATTTTAAATTATTTTATTAAATATGACTACCAAGCTGCTTATACAAACCAATTATTCAAGAGCCTATCTCCGTAGGCTATAAAAATGTTGATAGAGATATTTTGGATTTAGTGTTTGATGATTGAATATTTCATTTTAAATCACATTTAACATTTGGAGAGTAATCTTTGAAGGAATGACGACATTTAAAAAGCACTGTTAAACGTTTGACATGGAACATCAATTTTCTTCCAAATACTAGGTTTTGAGTCACCTAACTGCTTATAGACTTGCAACAAAGCAATCATATATCATCATTATGTCTGATATCTTGGCATACCATCAATACCAATACAGTTATGTAAAATACAACACTTAGAAGAAATCAACAATTTAAGGGAAACAAACTTAACGTTACATGATTACATGATCTACTCCTCAAATTATCATTAAATATGTGCATAACTACAATTCTACATTTGTTCTAACAATTGTAATATTTAATCCTTTGATTTTTGAACAACATATAGTGATAAAATCTATCTGTCACATTCTTCAAGTGCATGTTTGCAACAAAATGGAGTTTAAAACATCCTGAATAGTTGGCAGTCAAACAAAAAAGTCCATCACCCCCAAGAGAGCATTTCGTAAGCAGCTTCTGGATCATTCATAATTCATGACTGCAAAATGATGGATGAGAATCAAAGAAAGAAACTTTGGGAAGAGCAAACAACACATTCCTAACAAACAAAGCAACCCAAACATATCATCTATAGATTAAGCTGTTTTACAATAATCTACAAAATTTGTAATTCTTACAAATATTATCTATACATTGAACTGTTTTGTAATATATAATCTAGAGAAACTCATTTTTTTCTGGAGTACAGATCAATCAATCCAAGACATAACAATAATATTTTGCAATTCAAAGTCTGCCAATCCATATTGAGTAAGACATATATGTACATATAAAATATATATTTACATTTCAATTGAATTATGTCATTTAACATGTAAGTATATATGATTTGTATGTGCTTTCTGTTATTAAAAATATTAAATCTCAATTCGCTTACCACCACTAAGAGTTACAAATTTGTTATTTTAACAAACAACGAATTTTTTCTGATTAAAATAGTAATTTTTATATTTTTAGTTTGATATAGTTAAAGCTTTTCTTTCAGTATCTCTTTCAGGCACATATTTTACACTATGAACTTTTGCTACATGTGTAATAAAAATATCTAAGTAGTGATAATATTATCAATACTTTACATTTTTGTTACAGCATTTGTTGGAATTATTTCTATTTAATACGTAAGTTGTTACAAGAATTTGAATATCTTGAAACATTTGTGCTTTAAATAGAAAATAAATGTGTGAAGATTCATTCAAGTAAGCAAAAAGTGACCAATGAAAGACAAATATGGATGAACTTTAAGGCATTAAAAAATGTTTTCATCGAATAGAATTCATATAAATATTTAATAGTGCCATTGATAATAATTAAAAAAATAAATAGCAATATTCAAAAGAACTACATATCAAATACCTTAATTTATTTTAACTACTCTAAATTTGTGATTCGCATACTGTTTCAAAGATTTGGAAAGAGTGTGGTTCTTTACATTTCTTCAAAATAATTTATTAACTTAGAATAATTTTTTCAATAAAAAATTATATTTGGCAAAATTATTCCAATAAGGTATAAATTTATAACAAAATATTTGATTCCTTATAATATATAATATAATCGATGAAACAATAGTAAGCTTCTTAAAACATAACAACTCATATTTTAAATTCAAGAGAACTTTTAGTACTTCATACTAAAATAATATATTAGAAATTTTATTTCATAATTTATATACATATACATACAAATGAAATTCAAATAGTTGTCTTAATAAGGTAACAGATACATAGATTTGTCTTGTCTCAATAAAAGCGATAAAGTCAGGTGATTTAAAAGCAAACGAATTAAAAATTATATGCTCATGTTATACATTTCTTAAAATTTTTCATTTGCTCAAAAAGTTTGATTTTTTTTATAACGCTATCTATTTAAGTCAACTAAAAATATATTTTGCTTTCTTTGCAAAGCTCAATATTTATGGAATAAATTTTGGTATTGTAAATTAAAAAAATTTAGTAATTATTCACATTTACATGTACTTCTGTCAACTACTAATAAAAACTTCAAATCATTTCTGCCTGGAAATTCTCTACTGAATTTTTTAAGCAATCAGATTAAAACTGCATCTGGAGCCACTGTTGACTGAATTCATTAAGAAATTGTCTCGCTATCCAGACTTTCAAATATTTGTTCTCCGTTAATTCCTAATATAAAATAAATACCCTGGTGATACATAATAAGAAAATCAATGTTGCAATCGAAACTGTATGACAACAAGAACATCATTTATATTGCAGTTATTATTGGGGATATATTAAACACCGAAGCATTTTTTAATTTCACAATTTCAATACAGTAATGCTAAGGATTTAATACTGTTGTATATTACTAAAGTCAATACATACAATCTCAATTCATTAAAAAATCCATTATTACATCTTCTGTATAAGAAAAGAATATAATCAACAAAATTATATAAGCATCTAAGTAAATAAAAAGTAAGAATAAAATATAAAGTAAGAATATAAAAATAAACAATTCATTTTTAATTTTAACATTTTTTATCATTATAAATTCCCAAACATTTTATGCTTTAGTAATTGTGCAGTTTTATTCTTATGAATATTAAATTCAAAAATACAATAAAATTTCATAACAAAATATAAAGGTAAGAAATTGTAGCTTGCTGATAAATGAATGTTTTCAATAAAATAAACAGAAAATTATTACAAACAAAATTTTGTTTATTAATATAACTTCAGTGAGAAACAGCTTTATAAATGCCCAATATTTTCATTTAATCTGTTATACAAAATCAGTGCTATATATTAAAATTTTAAAATTTATAAAAATTTCAATTTAAATAAATTAAATATGTTAAAAAAATTGAATTATAAATAACACTATGGTCGTGTGAATTTATGTGTGAAGTGCCTTATAACTATTTTAATAAATATGGTTCAGATATTATTTGTGTAAGTTTAATCTCTTCGAACAATATGGATGTTAAAAATAATTCAGCAAGATAGAAAAGTGGAAACACATTAAATTATATAAGTCTTTTTATATCTTGCCAAAATTATCTTATATCTTGTAAAAAAAACTGTATATAATTTCTCATGCATTTTCAATGTTGCTGAACTGACAAGAGATTAATAATTGCTCCGGTCTTTAGTTCAGAAGTTGTAAGTTTGATTTATATTTTAGTTGACGACATATGTTATGAGTTGGAATCCAGTTTGAAGTAAGGCACCAGGTCAAAATAACTCTTCAAAATGTGATTATATAGCAAAATAACAATTTTAATATACGCTTTAAATGCATATGGTGCAAATAATGCATATACATACATTGCACACACACACACACACACACACACATATATATATATGTACTTTTATTATGCAAATTATGTAGTCATCAACATATATAACTCAGTATAAATAATTACGACTTGTTTATTAATGTATATAAAACATTTATTCAATGTGATACACAAAACACTTATACAATAAACAGAGTTTGTTTTGGGTTCAACAGTCCGTTTGTTAGATACCTACCTTGTGGTTAGATTTTTGTAGAGGTTTGGAATTAGCTTAGGTCCCGGTGTAATTAATTACCATGCGCAGAAAAATAACCAACAAAAAATAAACCGATACATACAATATATAGTTACATATTTATTTGAAAAGTAAATTAATAATAATAACTATGAAAAATTAGAAATTAAAATTAAAAACAATTTTTCTTCAAGATGGTATAACGTTTCCGTAGATACGCCACATTCTAAATGAATTGAATACATTGAGATCTTCGACCTAGACTCTTTGCTATATATACTTGCATAGACACATATTTATATATTAATGTGTTTTTTTGTTTCAATTTTCTTTGAAGAACTCTAAAATTATTTGTTCATTTTATAGAATTCCATTACTGTCCTCTTTCTGATATCAGTAGGCTATTGAATTCGGAAGAAGGATGAAATTCTTTCTTTCTTTTAAAAAGAAGAGCGGTTGAAGGATCTCATAAATGTCTCTTTTTCTAGGACTGGACGAGCGGAAAGAAAAGGCCAGTACTCTTCCCTTATGTATTTTTCTTCATCCATCCACTTGGATTTCAAGAAAGAATTCATTTGTTTCTGGAGAAGGGAGCAAAACACATAAATAAAACAAAAATACGAAGCCAGCACCTTTAAAAATGTTTTCCATGAATGCTACTTAGAGCTCATCGTGAAAAGTAACATAAGCTTGAAACTATTTTTATAGCAGAAAAAACTTGAATATGTAAATATTATTTTGGTAGTTGATCATAGATTTCTTTTATGACAAGTGAGTATTTTATTTGAAACAATTTTTTATTATTTGTTAAAAAATAAAATGAAATATACAGTTCTTTGTATTTCTGATATATAAGATTATAAGTGAAATTTTTTATTTTATATAATATTTTACATTGTTATTAAGAAATTTCATCGATCTTTTAATAGTATGCAACGTATCCAAAAGTAAATGAACGCAGTGAATTTGAAACAGTAAATTAAAATGTTCTCTTAAAAGATTCAGAACAATATGTATATTTGCAATTGAATATTAAAATTGTCCATTTTGATATTACAACATAACTCCAAATATACAATTTAGTTTTAATACATTAATGTTCATACATGACTAATGCATGTAATGTTAATACATAAATGTACTGTAAACAGAACATTTTATCATTAAAAATGTTTATGTTGGCTAAATTCATGGCCGTAAAAGCAAATAAACACTTTCTCATTTACAAAATCAATCCATAAGCAGCAAAAATTTCAATAAGTTCATTTGTACAATATAATGCTATTTACAAGGATGTCAGACGTTGAATTTAACAAGATTTTTTGAATCACAAATATGCTTTCATTGTTTATGTATCAATAGCATGAATAATTGTAACTGTTTGTATATCAATAGCATGAATAATTGTTTCATGATAAAACATTAGAGACAGCGTATGTGGAAAAATCCCTTATGGAGATACATTGTATTAAAGATGGTCATATAAATTAAATTATGATCACTACAAATTTTATCTAAATTTTTAATCCTAGGAACCGAAATTTATGATGGACAATGTATCCTTATGTAATTTGTAAATTTCTTTCCTATTAAGCTCATTTATTACGATCCATTTAATAAGTTTCCTATATTCTTTTTAATAAGTTTTTAAACAGACAATTTATATCATGGATTCTTTATTTACTAAAAAAAATTAATGAACCTCCAAATGTTTCTCTACAAAATAAATAAAGAATTAGAAGTCTTATTTTTTCATTATAATTTGGAAACTGGGTGTTCAATACAAAAAAAACAGTAATATGTTTTATTTTATAAATATGATGAATAATATATTCTTTCAATTGGATCAAAATCATATATTATTCATGACAAATTTGAATTTTAAGAGTTTTGATTACTACAAGAAATGTCAAGAGGTCAGCCAAATGAAGTTTTAAGAAAATGATGACTAATAACCAGCATAACAGTAAATATTTCTCATAATAAAAGTATCAAAACCCAATGAACTTGAAAACAAATATTAGCCAAAGGAAAATCCCATTATTGAGTTAAACACTTTGCTGCAGTTTTTAGGTAGAAAATCATTAACATCATGTTCTGATATTATATTTCAGAGGTGAGTACTTATAAAAAGCTGTTTAAAAGACTTTCAATATCTCTGAACAATGATACAAGTGCAGAGCGCTAATCAAGATGATTAGCGACAAATTTTAATTTTGTAGGCCTCCAATAAAAGAGAGAACTCCAGAGTTTTATAGGAAACGACCAACACTCCACTGAATAATTATTAACACTTTACACATCTTGCCGAAAATAAAATAGTCAATCTCTCAAAATAGTCCAGAGAACCAATAAAGCAGGCAAAGCTGTAGGATATTTAGCGTTACCCAGGGTGCACCAGAAAGCGGGCCTGCTACTTTAAACCCCTGAAAATAAAAATGTAAACTTTAATTAAAAAATACGTATAAATCCTAACACCGTGTGTAGGCGTCAAGTAAGCCAAAGCTGTTCATTACCCTATCAGAATGGTATCTTTCGTTTGATGAATTTTGACATGAGCGTGAGTCATCAGCGATTCTGAAACATGATAAATTCCAGTATGATAGAAATTCTATAGGAATTTCAAATATCTCGTTAAACCTGCATTAGATACTAGAATTTTACCAAAAATAAGTTTCCGCTAATAGTAATTTGTTTTTGCAAGATTGAGAAATAGATTATTATTTCATTGCATTTAAACTCGTTTTCATCAAATAATCTTCTATTTCCAACTGTCCTTGGGTATTTCTGTTTAGAAATCTTAAGATTATATTATATATGCCTATGCTCTGAAATAATTTTTAGATACTCTTTGATTCTCCGGTAAAACATATCATTGTATTTCAAACAAATAAAAAGCTAAAATAGGAAGAAATTTGAAACTTAATTTATTGCTTTTTGGGTGAAAGATCCTTCAAATACCTAAACATCAACCGCTATGCAAAAATTTTCTTATATTTCATTCTGATATTTGAAACATGTTATGTCTCAAAAATGTCGTAATTCACTCATATTTAGAGATGGGTTCGAGAAAATTGTAAATAATGCTAGCAAAATGTATGACATTTTATGAAAAAAGAATCAGGAAATTCAATTCTCATTGCCAGTATCCATCATTTTGATAGATTTTAGATGATAGGATAAAATATGGTTCAAAATTACCAGTATCCTAAGCTCAGCACTTTTTCTTATTACGTTTTTATTATGTGAAAAACATTTTTTTAAATAAATATATTATGTAAAGTTCAGAAAAAAGAGGTATTTACATATATATATATATATATATATATATATATATATACAGGACATTAATTAATATATTATTTTTAATTATTTATAAATTACGAATAATCTATTAACTGTAATGAAATACCATTTAAAAAATTGTATATGATAGTTTTGAAGTAATGAATATAAATATTAAATCTTACTTATGATTCAATGCCTTACATGTATCACTGCGCTTAAATCAAAAATAAATAGATGGAAATACAAATATTTTAATAACATAAGTTGTCTAAATTTGAAATATATTAAACTATTATAACGGATAAAATTTCGAATATTCTAAATACACATAAATCACACTTTGGCATGTTCAACAATTCCTATTCCTCATAGGTTTACAGATTATCATATGCATTGTCTTGAAGTAAGAAATCGGATTTTAATTGATTATCTAATGCAAAGATATTATGCAATTCTCTTACGTTATTTGAATTTCATGGCTTTCTAGGTAATAGCCTTCACACATGTTGTCTTATTATGTTGTTTCCACACATGTTGTCTTATTATGATGTATAGTAAACTAGCAATATAATACATATTGTCACACATGTATTATATTGCTAGTTTACTATACATCTATTTTATTAAAGATTCTATTTGAAAAAGATATCTATCTTTAAATGCAAAAACCTAAATGTAGACCAAATGTTCTCTTTAGTTGGAAAATTAATTTGATCAAATTGTTAATTTTATCAAATTAATTTTTTAAAAAATTAAAATTTAATTAAATGTAGATTTATTTGACAAGTTTAGATTAATAATTATTTATTTAATATTGATATTATAAATTCAACAATAATTCATTTTTGTATTAAAGCAATTATTGTTTAATTTGGTTAAAAAATATTTCTAAAGGATTTCTTTGATTCGTTTAATTCCTGGGTTTTTGAAAATGAAAAAACATTTTATTATAATGTAGTTTTATATTATCTAACATTAAAAATGATATTTTAGCTATACTTTATAAATAATATAATAAACAATTTATAAATAAAATAATTTATAAATAATTCTTTCGCAGAAAATAATTTATTCTCTTAAAGTTTGTACCTTCAAAAGAAATATTTGATCAAATATTTAATACTAAAAGATAAAAATTAGTTTTTGTGTTAACAATGTATATTTTTCACATTATAACGTTTTTAAAACCAATTCTATTTTATGAATTCAATTTAATATTTTTTACATTACAAATTTATTACATTTTCTTGCTGTTTTAGAATGATTTATTAAGTATCCTTTTTTGAACCTAAAAATAGATATATACAAACTGAAACAAATATGGATTTTATATTAACAATTTTAAACTTTTTGATATCAAAATGAATATCATTTCATAATTTGTATTGAATAATAGAAACAATTAAAAAGTATAGATATTCCATATGATACATCCAAGAATATCAAAGAAAGTTGCATTCCAGTGGGACATGAGGAAAACGGTCAGCAACTCAAGTTTTCATAACTTTAGGATAGATAGATAGCTGGAGCCGGTGACCAACGGGGGTTTGAAGTTTACGTTACATTGGAGAATAAACAAGAAGAAAACTGTATCGAAAGTTGAAACTTTATGGATTAAAGACAAGAAGAAAGTTTTGACATTGAGTAGAGGTGACGTATCTTATCGAAAAAAATTTACTTCATAATACCTCAGAAAAAGTTGTGTCTAGTAAAAATGTTTTGAAAGAAAATTACTATTAAGATTAATAGGATTGAGAAACAATGTGTGAAACAAATAACAATGAACGACTAAAAAATATTTATATACTGAATTAAATTAATAACCTTTTAAGTAACGTTAGAAACAATGTAGATAATTATAATTCAAGTTTATATCTTTGATTATATACTAAATTAAATGAATACTAGATTAAATGAATAACCTTTTAAGTAACGTAGAAACAATTTAGATAATAATAATTCAATTTTATATCTTTTAAACCTGAGTGAATGTGAATTATTATAATTTTTTTTAAATTTCACATTCAAGGAAACACATTTTCTAAATCTAATATTTTGTTCTGTGTAATTAATATTTATATCAAAACATAACATATAATATTTCTCAATCCTGTTTTAAGCACATGAAAATTTCCAAAATATGTGTAAAAAGGTTTGTTTATTGATTAATTTTTATACCAATTTTATTTGGCATAGTATGATATGAGTACACAATTCTCTCATTGAAATCCTAAATGTGTCAATAATCTTTTAAAGAAAAATAAAATTTCTAATCAAACATAAAGAAATTATTTAAAAGATTTAAAAAATATATTGAAGCTAGAGCCTTACTTAATGCCCAAATTAACAAAAATGAAGAAAATATATAAAACGTAAAAATGAAGAACGTCAACCTTATATTCATTTAATCATTGACACAATCAAAATATTTGTATTCATCTCTTTGAAATTATGTTCTTAAAACAGCAATAAAGACAAATGTGAGTTCCTTTATAAAGATAAGTGTGTTTTTTAAATTGGAAAATAAATAATATAACTGCTTGCGATCTCTCAATTACTTAACTTGAAATAATATCCCTAATTAGTTCTAATTCATTTATATATAATTATTTATATACCTTATTTAATTAAAAAGGCTATAACAATATTATAAAAATCAAATACATAAAATAAAAAATTTATATATTTTTAAGCTGTTGCATCATTACTCAAAAATTGAAACAATTAGCATTTTTAACTTAATAATGAGTAGAAGAAAAATTAAGAGTTTTAATTAACATATAATGTTGAAAATTTTAACTAGATTATTTGTTTTGAAATCTACTTCTGTCTCTTGTGAACAAATTTAATGTACCTCAAAAAATAAAAAATAAAATATTTATATCAAAAACTGATTTCATGATATGACGCGGTATATGCCTGAAATCATGGACATAAACCAATATTTTCTTTAATAATGTTGCAATATTATTTTTCGTTCAGAATAAAACAGATACTTGTAAAGCATTAGTAATTAATGTTATAAATTTGTTTTTCATTATTTAGATTTGAGTGTACACAATTTATATGACAGTTAACAAAAATTATAATACTACATTGAAACCCCCTCCCTCCAAATGTATACACTGACTTATACCTTACATAACAAACACACATTGACGTGCTTATTGATATCGAGATGGCCAAAAAATAACAATAAAAGACTTAAAGTCTTTAAAAATGCAAAAAAAATCTTAGATATATACACGTAGAGGTGTGTTTTATTTAACAGTATAAATGATGATTGTTAGAATCTTGTTCTTTTGAAATGATTTATTTCTGTTTTAAAATTTGAAACTATTTAATTTTTTTATACTTTCCGATCAGGAACATAATGTTATTTCTTAAACGCTCAGCAAAATTCAAGAATATTCAAATAAAGTACCATTGAAGCACCTGTACTCTAAATGCATCTATAAGTATAATGAACAATTTTTATAAATTTAATTATAATTATTTTTTAAATTACAAGTACTCATTGAAAAATTTGAACTTAATAATAATTAAAATATAAACTAATTTTTAAATAAGAAAATCAATATTTATTTTAACTCTCTTATATATACTTGCAAAGTATGCAGTAGATACATATGAAATAGATAGCATTTTATGTATAATACTGCCTTTATTGTAATTTCTGTATTCATACAAATTTTGTTATTCCTTTGTTTCTTCTCTGTAGACTTCACATGCATATATGAATTATGATTCTTATTACTGTTTTACATGTTTTCAGTGTTTATTACATGATTTCTTATTTAATATATGCTCTGTTTTTCATTTCATAATAAAGGCCAAGTTGTTTTGACTTTTTCCATCTGAGGGAGTCTTGATAAACGGTAGAATGGTCACCGGTGAGTGGTTTGGCACTTACCTTTAATTTATGCATTTGATACTCTTGAGTTCATATAGTGAGAGAGTTGTACCACTGGGATTCTTGCCGCAGATATACTCTTCTCGTCTCGCAAACTACGGGTGGATCGATTAACATTCTTAATGTTATATTATCTATTTCATAAAAAAAGAAAATTATAAGATTTATATAATACCATTTTTGTAATTATTTCAAAGTTATACGCATTTTAATTTGAATATTTTATTGAAAACATTTTAAGAAATTTTCATTACATTTAATGAAATCAGCATTCAAGTCTTAACAAATTATTGCTACACAAATTATAAATATTCATCTAAATACCAATAAATTTATGATTTAACTCAACGAAGATTTCATGAGTTTCAATTTTATCATTTTTTCATTAAGAAAAAAGGTCCAACAAACAAAACAAGCAATATGAGAGAAAATTTTAACTGAATTTGTATGTGAGAAATTTAGTGAATTTTTCAACTGTGCGTAGATTTGTTTGATATACTCGTCCCTTTAACAATTTCTACATGTTAAAGTCCCAAATGTATAAGTGAAATTACCAAGGAGATCACAATCCTTTGCTGATCCTCTTCTTAGGAGTAAACACCTCACGCACATTGACAATCATGATCTGCTCTGCTGCATGTTGTACCATCCTGCTGAAAGTAACATAACTATAGCTTCTCTTCGGGAAAATGTGAATAAAACTTTTTTAGGATCACAAAATCGAATTCACTGTCGTCTCAAAGATCACATACAGAGATTCTGTTGCCAAAAATGTCATATACTAATGTAAACAAATAATTGTAAAAATCTCTATATTCTATAAAATTAGAATGAGCCGGTTTTAATTGCAGCATTCTGTTGTGTAAATCCTATTTTAAGCATATATGTCATACTCCATTATTAGCCTTTTATAGCCTCTTTTGAGCCTCTCTCATGCAGTATTTGTATGCTATCTTTTTAAGAATTCTAAATTTTTCAAAATTTTGATCTTTTTACATAATAATGTTGTTTCTAAATGAACGACCACTGTTATTTCAATATTAATATCTTTTCAGATTTTGATCATTATTTCATGTGACACATTCTGTTTTTTTAAACGATTTTGAAATACGTTTTATTGAATGAATTTCATCAAGGAATTCTTGAATCTTGCAATTTTTTGTCACTTTATTTATCTTATTTTTACATATCCATACATAAATATTTTATATGAACACAATAAGAGTAATAAAAAAATGCGTAGGAATAATTAATATGGAAGTGCTAATATGGAAGTGCTTATATATATATATATATATATATATATATATATATATATAGCAAATTTAATTTTCAAATTCAAGATTTTATATTTTTTAATTAAAAGCGTTATATTGTGAAAATCCATAATAATAGAAATCCAATTTTATCTTTGAGTGCACCGATCAAATTGTTATTTTCATTACATCTTAGAAATTTAAAACATTCAAGTAAGTATTCCAATATAATATTTTTTTTATAGTTAGGAATGCCCGGCAACTAGAATATTAACTTTTTAGCATTACAAGGACGTGGAATTAATAGCACTTTTAAATAGTGGGGAAAATAGAGGGCGTGTCATTGTGCCCCAAAAGTAGGTGTTTATAATTTAAAAGTGGAACCAAGCAGAAGACTTAAACTTGGTTTGCCATCTCTAGCGATATCGTTTCACATGGAAGATGTTACGACTGCAACAAATTTTACGTACGCCAACCACCCTTAGTGAACGCAGTAGATCGTCGGTTAGGATTTGATTCGAACTCCCTACCTTTCGATAACGATACTCTAACTAACCTAGATCACCACAGTCAATAAAGTTTTGTATTAGACAGAAATATACGACTTTAAATTGTGTGATATTTTAAGAAATTATAGGATTAATAATAATATAACCGTTGTTTTTTTAGTTACTGTTAATAGGAAAATTTATTTATCGTAAAAACATTTACATGAGAATTTTTCGACTTTCGAATATTGGCATTTGCTTTAAAATCCATAAATATTATAATTCTAAATATTTTAAAATGGATATGCAAGTTTAAGCTACGTATCCAATAGGTCGTTCGAAATTTCAAAGGGAGAAGATATTCAAAAAATATTCTCAAGACTTCTCTCGTTTCTTATAGCTTTTTCAAATATCTTATTTTTTTGTCAATGGTACGTGAGGTCCTTCCAAGCTCCTCCATTCGAACATATATTTCACGGTTTTTGAAATGCTTTTCTGAAAGCTTTCTCCACGGCTGTTGCACTGTCATCTTCACATTGTATTATGCATTTCATAAAAAAAAAAACCAGCTCTCAAAATACGCAAAATAGAAATGTCATTTGTGGACAATCATACTGACGTATCATATTGAGATGAAAAAATCTGAGTTTGTCGATATTTTAGAAAGAAAATTCGATGCATGCATTAAAACTTTTTATGTTCATATGTTCCAAACATTTATTTTCTATGTTTGAGTACCACTGCAGAAAATGATAATATAGTAATCAATAATTTTTCAATACCATGATGTTCTGTTTGAGAATATTTCTACTTGATTTTCGTTAAAGCTTTTAAAATGTTTTATTATTGATTTCATCTTAACTTATAGAATAATCATTTGATGTTTAAAAAAATGAATAAAAATAAAATAAAAGTTTTTCTTGATTTAGCATAAAACGAGATTTAATTTTAATCTGTTCACTGACTTTTAATAATTTCAACTTTAAGAATTGGTTATTTCACCTGAAACACTTATTTTTATTTGTAAAAGATTCTAGTCAAAACATTCATATCATGAGAAATTATATTTTATATAAATAAAAATTTTTTAACTTTTGCATTATATTTTTACTTTAAAATACAAACATTGATAATAATTTTATGTTGTAAAGTAAAATAAAACTCATAAATAAGATATGTGCCTCTACATTTTTTATGATTTTATACCAATTTATTATACTGTTCATAATTACAGGGAAATATTAGCTAATATCTTAAAAAATAGAAGCACATTATTTTAAATGCCATTGACATTTAAGAGTTTGGACTGCGATATATATATATATATATATATATATATATATTTTCTTTATATAAATCTACCATTTTTTATTGCATTTTCATAATTAAAAACAAACTATTTGAAATAAAATTTGATAATCTAGATCATATTAATTTGAAGTATTATATTTTATTTAATAATAATTTCTTTTAGATTTATTTTATAATTTCAGAGGAGTGCTTATTTCATTACTAATTCTTATTTTGGTAAATGAAATGCTGGAGGAAGACTGATATATAATCTCGAAAGGGAATGATATTAAGTGTAAACTGAAGTAGAGTTAAATATTGATTGTAATCTATGTTAACTAAATGATATTGAATAAATACATATACATTAGATCTCTAAATATTTGTGAGCATTACATTAAGTGCTTACTGCATACATACTATGCTATTAAATTGCAATAAATTCTGGATTCTTGGAATACGAGCAGTGAATATTAAAAAAATTGTTTCTTTAAACTAATATATTAGAAAATGCTTCTTAGAAATAAACAGAAAATTTATGAGAGATATATATGTATCAGAAACATATTAAATTTGAACAGCAAATAAAATTTTGAAGCAAAGTAAAGATTCGTATTGTGTAATGAATTTTATGTTAAAACTTTTTAGGGAAATAGACAAAAATATTTAATTGATTATCATTAAATATAGCTTGCTTAGGAGTTTTTGATGGATTCGTGACATCATTTTGATTATTTTTGCAATAAAAATACAAATTTGTAATACGTCCTCATTACAATTTTCATCAAATGCATGTCAGATTTCATCCAATACATGCTATTAATGGCATCAGCTTGTATACAAAGTCTTTTGAACATCGAAAAATTCTTCGATATACCAGTTCATGAACAATAATAAAGAAATAATATATTTAAAATGTGTTGTGTAATTGTAACTGAACAATGGAAGCAGCTGCATAAATATATGCACATGAAGTAATTGATTAAATGTTATAGAAGGAAGCTGAATTCAAAGTTTTGGAGTCTTATGTTTGGTCTAACGTACATTAATATTTAAACTTTCATGAAGTTAATTTAAAAATCAATTTAAATTGTAAATGTACATACTAGATCTCAATAAGTAATTAGAATCTGAGTTTTGTCTTCAGAGCTTGTTTAGAATATTGTAACAGTTTTAATAATCAAAAATTTGCATCAGCAAATCTTTGAATCACTGATTGGTGAATTTCAATTTCATTCAGAACTTATTGTCTTAAAAAAGACATATTCTTGTGTTTGTATATATATTAAGAATTTTAGAATACGCATATTATGCTGAACGTGCCATTTTTCTGATCATGGATTAAGTTAGAAAACATCATTTTACTTTTTAGAAAATGTTAATCTGGCAAATTGAACTTTGACAACACAGAGAACTGGCATTATTGAAGGTGATCAATATTTTTACATTTTCGTCCATAAAGATTTTTTCCTCTCCAGTAAAAATAATTCATTCATTTCCATAAAGCTGGTGATCAGCATAATCACACAAGCAAATGCACATCATTTAAATATTGATTTCATATAATAGAGATAAGAGACAGAATTTTTTTATTTGTTAGGAAGAGAGAAATAAATAGCAAATGGTTATGTACATATATATATATATATATATATGTACATAACCAT
>JAPDSC010149817.1:62269-85170 GCA_026290005.1 Latrodectus geometricus
TGTGTGTGTGTGTGTGTGTGTGTGTGTGTGTGTGTGTGTGTGTGTGTTACCACGAAACACTGATATTGGAGAATGTGGACTTCACCGGTGAATGTCATCACGCACTAAATACGCCGGAAAAAGATCAAGTATTTCATTACATTCTTGTACTTTCAGATCCTCACCGGTGTATATCGACAATGACAAATATACTCTGGTGGAAGTCGAAAAGAGCCGATGTCAACAAAGATGCGACTAACTGTCTTTTGCCAAAACCCTTGTTCCTCTGTGTGTCAGTCAGATTTGCTTTATCAATCTTATACAAGGTTCGATAGTGCGAGCAATGTTTTCTGAATTTTATTTCCGATACCATAAATTATATTGAATTGATACTGCAGTGAATCGTTATCTTTTTCATGAAAAGTTAAATGCAGTAATATCGGGTAAACGAGAATACAAATGTTTTTATTTTTCTCAAGAAAAATATTCTAAAATACATTCTAAAGTAGTTTCTGCTAAAACTAAAGGCAACACACCTTGGATTACAGACGATTAAAATATTTTGACGTTTTAAAAAGTAATAAAGAAAAGTTTATTGCACACCATTAAAACCAGGAGAAATGAATGTCTTATATTTGAATGTCTTTATGGCAGAGTGACAGAGTTTTCAATGGCAGAGTTGTCATTGAAAAATTGTTTAGTATACTATATGAAACTTAGACTAGAACATACCAAGGAGGAAGAACACATATGCATAAATAGTAAGTTAACTACAAAAATATTAGATATGAAATTGTAATGTTGTTTTTAAACAACAAACAGTGTCAAATAAAACACAGTATACCTAAGAAAGGTATTGTTGTGAAAACAATGATCGATTCTAAGTTAAATTCAAGGTATCAAATTGATTTTATAAATCTACAGTCAAACAAGATGTTGAATATATGTCCATAATTGTGTATCATAATCATTTAAATAAAATTGTCCAATTGCAACCGCTGAAAAGTAAGAGAAGTGAAGGAGTAACGTATCGCATTCTTCCCATAACATTTGGTGCTCCAGCAATATTGCAATCAGAAAACAGTAGGGAATGCAGTAATTAAGTAATATCCGAAATTTTCTCTGTGTGGAAAGATTTTAAGATAGTTCACAGAAATCCTCGACACGGTCAAACCGAAGGCTTAGTTGGAAGGACCAATCATGATAATCAGAACATGCTAATTGCATGGATGAATGATAACGATACTGTCATGAACACTACATATCATAAAAGAATATGCTAAATTCCTTATTTAGGAACTTTTGGTGATAAATCAAAAAGAAGCATAGCATTATATCTTTTATAGAGTGAAAACTTGAAAATATTGAAATCAAAAAACAACTCGAAGAAACTGCCAATACTTTTTAAACCGAGCTAAAAACCATATTTTAAAGAACACTATTGAAGAGGACCTGCAATTTACCACGTTTTCATATCAAATTGTGACTAAAAAACACAAGTTAAAAAAAAATTAGCTTGGAAAGAGAATTTTCCACTGCAACCAACAAAACAGTTATGAATCTGACAAAAACAATTTCTTCCTCATCCATTTGATGGTTATCTACGAATACAATTCACTATTAGATATTAGTGATTGTTGTTGGCATAGAAGAATATGACACCTATAAACTAACAAATGAAAATAGTGCACTCAAACAACTTAAACACATAATCAGTTCGTTATTTGTAAAGAAAATTTACTTTCTATAGATGAGATTTTTTTCTCAAGAAGTTTCTCTGAGATACGCAGCTGCAGCTAATTAGAAAAATAGGGGGCAAGAGTATACACGCTGTCATACATTTGTGGTATTTTATCGTGTCTGAAATACGGAGAAGAAAATATAAATCTGTGACATATATATATGCTTATCATTCATCATTAGTGCATGGTGAATGTTGTCATTTGCCGGTGAAAGTAAAACATTTAGCAATTATTTTGGTTATACACCAAGGGACCATGTGAACATTAACATTCATTGAAAAAAGTTGACATTCACCAGATTTCGGTTTTTCACAGTAGCATATATACATTTATGTATCCATATTAATTAATATTGGAATTGATCAAAAATGAAAAAATTATCTTGTGATCAAACTACAACAACTTACATCTTAAAGTCATTCAATAGTTTTTTAGTGATTTTTTACGATAAGAAAGTATTTTAATTATAGCCACTGATTAATGCTGCCTGTATTGTGTGAATATTTGTGTAATGCAATTTCTACATTAGAAAACCATTTGAATCTTCAACTACATAAAGTAAAATATATATGATATTTCTAAAATAATTTTGTTGTTACTCAAAAAAAATTTTCATTAACATTTTAACACTTTTTTTTTAGTTCTGATTATTGAGTAATTAAAAAAAAATTATCATATTGATAAGCATAACTATGTGGGTGTGTTTAATATATACATATATATATATATATATATATATATATATATATATACATATTCCATTTTATTTTTTTCTATGTTTCTCGCTTTTAATTTTTATTTTAACTTAATACTTTTACTCATTTTGTATTCTAAATGATTCATAATTGCTCATATTAAAAAAAAATTTATATTCTAAAGTCGTTTCTAATTTTGCATTTTCATGATTTATGTTTTATTTATTTTAGAATATTCACTGTTAAATTATTTTTTATTTAATTTTTACATTGCTTAAAAATCAAAGTTAATGCTATATATATATAATCTAGCAAAAATTCTACAATTTCTGATTTTTATTTTGATAAATAATACAATCAACGTGTAATCTCCGCTAAGTTAAATAATAATAAGTTTTATATTTTATTAAGTTCTACTTTATTAAAACATGCATGAAACAATTTTTAATTAGTATTATAATTGAAATTTATGACTTCTTTTGCAATCTTTTATAAAAAATCTGAACTTTAAAGATTATTTTATAATAAGAACAAAATTAATTCCTCGTCATCAGCTTACATTTTAAGTAAAGATAAAACAAATTTCAATTTTTCATAATTATTAATTTTTTTTCAAATTTGAAAGAAAATATAATGCGTATTCTGATATACATACAGAATATTAAATAACTGATTTGGGAAATATTTTCTTTTACTTACGTCATTTTCAACTTGTTACACATTTCATAAGAATTTTTGATTTGGAAACTAATTTTAAAATGCAAAGATATTAATAAATGATAAAATGTAATATTAATAATTGAAGTTCTTTATGTATAAAAGTTTTAGATGTATTTAATATTTATACACATACATATCGTATGAATTCATAAATACTCTAGCTAACATTTTTAAATACTCGGGCAATAATAAATAATATAAAATTTATATTTAGTTTTAATCATGTTTGTAAATATTAAAAGTTTGATTTCTATTTTTCATTTGCAGTATTGAACTACATCATTACAGGAATTATTTATATATTACATTTTCCTTAAAATACTAATAAAAACCAATACATTGTAAAAAGAAAATTTAGTTTCAATATTTAAACTATGCTTTTTTAAAAAAATGTTTGCATAGTATAGTTAATATTAAGTCATTTTGCAAAATTGTAGGTCAAAGAGCTTTTTAAAATATTGTATTTTTTGCAATATACATAAAAAGAATTTTTTTTAATTTATTTATATATTTTTAATAAATTCAAAGGCACACTTTGAAAAACACATTGATGAGACAGTAAAACTTCTCGGTTTCTCTTAGGAGCCAATTAAATTGACCAATAGACTTGTGAAATTGCCTACAATGTATGAATGAAAGAATTTTCTCTAACTTTGCACAACTTAAAGCTAATATTAAATCAAAACAATTAAACCCTTCATTAGTTTCTTTTTTTTCAACTGCATCAACATTCAACTAATATTGTTTAAAATTTCCAAAGGCAGAATCTAAAATTATTGTCATTGAGTGTTAAAACTGGTCGTAGACATCTGAATACCAAATATAAATTTATGTGAGTGTAACTATTGATTTTTTTCCTACTAAATGTGATTTTAATCTCAATGATATGAAAACAGATCTATATTCACAAATTTTGTGATTAAAATTGTTTTGAATCATAACTATATCAATGAAATTTCTATTTTGTTTATTCCAAATTTATATGACCTCGAAATGTGTTGTTAACAAATATTTTTTTAACCATTCACTATTAATATTCTCCCGTACCTTTTACAGTTTTCTAGGTATCGAGCTTAACTAAATTTTTAATTATTGTTTGTGGTTGCAAATATTTTAATTGTTCTGTCCATGCACAACTGCCTTACTATATACCGTCGACAATTTTGTGGTTAAATTTTTATATTTTTATGAAATTAAAAATTTTGTTCTATACTTAAAATATTATGTAAAATTAATCAAGATTTTAATAACTGTTTATTTCATTTTTAACTTTAAATTTATCACGTTTCGTATATTTGTTCCCATATATTAATTTCAAGAGATGATACGATTATTAAATAATTAACTATAATTAAATAAATGCTTCAAATTAATGAACCACACTAAAATTTTTATTAAATGAAAATCCTTTAACAAAAATATTGAATGATTGGTTAGTTTAAAATATATGCTTTAGTTATAATATTTTAGTTTAAAACAAAAATATATGAAACTTAAAATGTGAAAACAAAATAATTTAAATAATTAAATTTAATATCAGATTTTAAATTTTTATACCTTTTTTAAACTAAATTTTAAAACTAAACAATCACTCGATTTTATTTTTAAAGGATTTTCATAATTTAATATATTTTCAAATTAGGGTTCATTTACTTGAAGGAAAAGATGTTTGAATAGTATTTATTCCGTAACCAAATTTAATCGAAAAAGAAAAAAATGATGCAACAAAATCGAAAAGTCTGTTTATGGGACATTTTATTTTAGCTTAATGATATCGAAAACAGCATGCTGTTTCGGAAATTGTATTTAAATTAAATTGTAGGAAGTACAGAAACACTAGAATTTGCTTCCAATTGTCTTTTAGCTGCTTAGATGTATTTTCACTTTCTGAAAATTTCATAATATTTGATATAGTGAATAAAACTTTAACTTCTATAAAAAAATAAGAAAAAAGTTATATTTTTTTCTTTCTCTCTACTTACAGTTCGCAAAAAGCTAAGAAAAAGGGAGATTAAATTTTTCTTTAGTAAAACTCGATAACTGCGGTAGGAAGTGAGGAAAAGGGAAGCAAGAAAATCGAAGTCCCAGGAAACATTTCCTAACAGGATTTTCCGCCGAGTCACTTATCGAAGAAATTCTCCAAATGAAATAAACTTCTGCCTTTAGAACTCCTCCGTCTGTTCATACAAGGAGGGAAAAATATAACTTCCATAAGGCAATGTGAACCACGATTCAGAAATGTTTCCTCGAGCACCGACATTTGGGAGTTATTAGGGATTATTTTTCCCTTTTCGTGATACAAACATTTCTGATTATAGTTTCATATTCTAGTCAGCCAGGCAGCATTTTTCTCTTTCGATTCCAATACACGTGTTGGATCATAGGGGAACTATCAAAGGCACATTCTGGAGAGTAAAGATATTCCTTCGGGTATTGAATAAATGTATGCAATTATATGAGGAATCTTATATATTTATGTCTTAATACTTTCTTCGAGCATGCTTTACAAAACAAAAACGTTCAATGATTTTATTTTTTTATTTGGTACTTACTTTTCTATAAATATATTTTTGGTTCAATAATGACAGCAATGGTATTTGCCTATTTACGTCACATAGATATAGACAGTAAAGAAAAAATGACGATTTGGAATGTTTATTATGACGCATCTAAGGATGGACTCGTCATACGCAATTACGATCAAATGGTGAGTTCTACCTTAATGAGTTTTCTTGGTGAGTTGACCTATAAAAACAAATGGCTCTTATATAAATGAAAATTTTAGCTGGCTTGAGAATTTATTTTCAATCAGTTGTTAAGGTGAAATTTTAGCCAAGCTTCTATGCTTGCTTAATAAATAATTGTCCCTGCATTTCATAATTCAGAAACACTATTAAGTAATGAAGTAAACTAAGAATTTATATGCACCTCGCATTTTTAATGATTGATATTAAAATTCTAATCTAATTTTACAAATTTATAATATCTCAATTAATATGTTTTAGAGTATTGACAATATTATACCCATAATTTGTATTGTATAGATATACTGACAGAGAAAATTATTTAAACTTAAGAAATATAACTCAAGCATTAGAACTCTAAATAAAGCATTAATAAAATATTTCTAAGGAACAGTGAAGTGCAAGTATTCATGTATTTAATAGGCCTTAATCAATATTCGAGAAAATATTTTGTATGCTTTGGCCCATGAAAGTTCCATATGCTTATTATAATCTGTGGTAATCATGCAATTCTGGAAATTTATTGGGGAATTTTCTTTTTACTGTTCTTCTTCTGATTGTAATTCTAGCTTAATACGCAATGTCAATTGCAAAGAAATGTAAGCAACCATTAATCTAAAACACAAAGATAATTTTAAGGTTAATTTGAACATAAGACATGTTTGGCCCTTTATAAGGGATCTTCTTGGGGAGTCTTTCCTCTATAGCAAAGAACGAAGCTCAGAAAATTCATAAGCTTCTATTCCAACAAACATGCAAAAAAAGACTCAACGGAACCTAGTGGTAGGGCAGCACTCTTCGGAGCATAAAGTCGGTTGTTCGTTCCCAAGCACTGTTGAACAGCAGAAATTGGGTATTTTGCTTTTGCCTTCGGTCCTGAATTTTCTGCATTTCCTCATTTCCCGTACTTGAATACTAGATACTATGTGTGAGAACTCCTCCCATTTACGTTGTGAATGTTGAAATGCCTTTTAGTAACGGCAGCGTAAATTTCCATTGGGGACTATCCACTACGAGTGTCAAAATAGGTATATATTAAAATATGCATGTAACGGCTCAACGTGGTTAAAATGTAGGACATCATTCTCTTCACTGTATAAGCTCCCTTATTTAATCCCAATCACAGTTGAACAACGGGAGATGAATGTTATGATGAATGTTTTCCGGATTTTTTCCCGTTACGATAGATGAATACAACTTATTACCTGTAAAAAATTCGCTAAGAATACAATTTACGCTTTCGATTCAAATATAGTCTTTTAGCATTCACAACAATGATTGCCATCCATTACAGCCTGTCAAAATAGCACCTGTCAAAACCTGCGTCAAAATAGACATATATTAAAATATGCATACCACGACTAATTGTGGTTTACATGTAGGGCATTATTCTTCACAGCATAACGTCCCGAGTTTGATCCCAATCACAGTTGAACAGCAGGATATGGATATTGTGCTTTTATCTTCTACATGCAAGTCTGTTGAAGTGCATGCTTAAGAGTCTTCTACACTTACTCACTTGTGACACATGAATACGTTCAGTAGCTATTGAAAGTACTCCCGTAAGGCAATTTCAGAGGTAGATGTTAAAATACCGTACAATGGCTTTCGACCATTATGCAACACTCATCCGCAATCCCTTAACAATGAAAGGAAATAAATTCAGAAAACCATATTTTAAAGAGTGTGCTCTATAGCCACACACATGAGTTCATGGTGAGCCAGAAACGACATAATGCTATTTACTTAACTCTGTCCATTTATTCTTCAATTGTAAATCAATACATATTCGTATTCTTCATTATGTGTATTTATGTTCAACGTTTAATTTTTAATTTTAAATTACACATAAAATTACATATTTTTAATTAAAAGTATAGCAATAATTATAACAATTGAATGAATATTTTATCTTTTTTCTAAGATATCAATTTTTACTTTTACACATCTATAATGATAAGGAAATTTTTTAAATTATGGAGGATATTCAGAACAAATAGAAAGCCATAACGATTATATTGAATGAAATTATTGTTGATTTAGAGTGCTTTTGTTTACATATTTTCTTTATTCAATTTTTTAATACATGGAGAAGAAGGAAATAAATTACTTGTCACACATTTAATAATAAAATAAAAATGTAATCATGTACGCTTATGCTGCAAATCAAAAAAAATTTAGAAATATAAAGTATTTTATAAATCTGTATAATTGCTAGTAGTATACATATAATTTTGATTAATTAACAAAATTTATGCTTAACTATAAAGAATACAGATAGGCGAAAACCATTAAAATAATTCCAGTAAATTAAAATTCTTAGAAATAAACGTTTCTCAAAACAGGTTTCAAATATACTCAGATAATGAAAATAAATAAATACAAAATATTCAGATATTTTTCACTGCATTTTGAAATTAATGATCAAACATAAATAGAAAATAAATACTTCTAAGCACTTTTGCATAAAAATTTATAAAAGAAATGCTTAAAATTTTTATAATAACGCATTTTATAATATGAAAACCTTAATTACTTCATATTATGTGAAATAATGACAGAAGGAAAGGCAATGCACGTATTCATCTTTCAATTTTACCATAATTTATAAGATTAATTAATTCGTTGAAAAACTTAAAAACTTTATTGCTGCATATATTGAATTACTCCTACATCATTATAATTTATTTAATATATGCTCTAAAAAATTTTGTTCAGTTCATCAAAGGTATGTAGAAATTCATCCTTAATGATATATTTTTTTATTATCTTAAATGGAATGAAATTCATTATTCGGCATTTCTGTATAATGGATAACATTTAAATAAAGGATGCAAATATATAAAGAATATGTATTTTACTTCTTAAAATAATTTAATCACAAAGCCTTTCATTACAACAAATTAAAGCATATAAAAACCCATTTGAATTAAAAACGGCACAAATTTAGAAGTTAATGAGGGAATATTTAAACGAACAAAGAAATTAATTACAATGTCTTACATTTACAAGGTTTGAATAAATTAAAAAATAATAGAGATAAATATAAAATTTTAAGAAATATCGTTTGTAAGAGACGTTTTTGTAAACCATTTACAACACAATGTACTCTCTCGTCTGTTGAGGAATTTAAATAAATATGAATTTCTGTAGAATATGCATTTATATTTTCATAACTGAAAAAATTAATATATACCCCCAATCCATTTCTGTTACAATCAATAATTATATTCTGGAAATAAGGATTCAACATTTGATATTTCAATGTCTATAAATAATTGTTTTAAATTAAAATAAACATTAGTTATGTACCGAAACTATAACTAATTTTTTTTTCAAAATATGATTATTATAGGGTTTAGGGGTATTGTATCTCCATTTCTGTCTTTCTTCACAAATAAAGTTATAATAATTGGGAGGTGTTAGAAATTGTCTCCCACACAGTAAAACAAGGTTCAAAACAGAACAGTTGCCGGATTGAAAGATAATAAAAAATAAAACCAATGGGTGATTTTTCAAATTGATCATCCTGCATTTTGCTTTTAAATACAGACCATAATAAAATTATATAAGAACATCCAAGTCATTCAATTCATTGATCTAACAATAATAACTTAATCACCAATGCTCATTGGTCGATTTATATCAAAGATTTAATGGAGCATCTCAATGGTTCGTTTTATTAATATGCTCTCATAACAATACTTTATTTAATCTTTTACAGATCAATTTCCATGGACTGATTTTACATTTAGTAGAGACTGGAGAATTTGAGTGTCGCAAGAGTCTCGATAAAACACTTATACCATCTACATAATCAGAAGTGCTTTAGTATGATCCATTAACTTTATAGTATAATCTTGCTTCAATTTGGCTTAAGTTATTAAATACTTTATAGTAAAATGAGTATTTAATAAAAATAGTTATTTTAAAATTTTTTTGAAGGATACTATCTTTCTCCAATTTTAAAATCATATCGTGGAGGTTTTCAATTTTTTTTATTCAATTTGTCATTTTTTTTTGTTACTTGAGAAAACATTTTAAAAAATGAAATCGTTTATTTTTATATCTTTTCACTGCATAAAGTATGTTAACATAAAGTGCTTTGTATTTTCAATTCGTTTTATCAGCATTAGAATGATAAGTAGCTCAACATGGGTATTTGAAATAGGGTCGGTTGTTTGGAATTGCTCAAATATTAAAATTGATATGAACGAAAATAATTAATTAAGGGGATAAAATTATTTAAATATCTCATTTATCTCACCTGTTGACCTATATGACATTAGTTTGAACTTTCCGAGTACCAATGAAATACATCTGATTGTTCAATATTTTAATATATGAAAACAATTATGGGTATTCTTATACGGTATAAAGAAATAAAAATACAAAACAATATGCGTGACAAAATTTCAAAGTGCCAGAAATTTAAAATAAAATTAATGAAGTTTTTTACTTTTCCTTACTAAAGTTCCAACATTATTTTAGCCTATCAGAGAAGCTATAAATGTATCAAGAACTTCTTTTAGGAAATAACTATGCACAGAATTACAGAGCTTAGTTGTTATTGTGATAAAGATGATTACAAAAGACATTGATTGCAAATACTATTGCGATACGAACACCAAATGTACTGATGTATTCTTTGTTGTTTTTCGATCTTTGAAGACTGAGAATTATTTATCATAACGTGTATTCACACTAATCATTCTACCAATTTCATAAATATATTTTAAATGGGAAAACATTCCGATTCGTTGGTTCTATTTTACTATGCTGTCCTTAACTTATTTTAAATAAGTAGTTACAACAATGATTCACTTCAGAAAAATATCTGCCATTTATAAAGCTGTCTCATTTAGTTTATTTTATATGAGTAACTTTTTTCTTCTTCTGTTTCCATATTATTATTAGACTAAAAACCATCTGCTGTGCAGCTCATTACTTGAAGTATAATATACCAATCAGCCTACGATTTTGCTACTCATAAACGAGCCCTTTCACATTCTTAAGCAGCTAATATTTTTTCTTCTAAGTACTAATTAATATTTGAACCGACCTTTGTCGCCCAAATCCTACTTAAAACTCCAAGTTATCCATAGATCTTATTTCGAATTGACTCATTCAAGGATTCATGGATGTATTAATGCTCTCATATCACATAATTGAAATTGATAATTTTCACGAGTTGGTAAGTTTCATAGGCTTTAAATCATCCTCCATATGTAATTTGAGTTACCAAGCTTCAAAAAGCTTACAAAACCTGTAAGTTCATGTTTTGGTATTCTAGATTATCTCATCTTCATTATCTACTAATTTTTTTACTGTCGTTGTGAATTTTAAAAAACAAGTTTACTTTAATAACTAATAATAGTAGGAAATGAATATTATGAGCATAATAACATTTCAAAGCTATGTATCATTTGTATCAGAATAAAGGATTTTTACATCTATTTGTTATTTCACAGTTAGGAAAAAAATATTGCGTACATAATAAATATTTAGAATTGTATATATAATTAGTGAAAAATAATTTCTATATTTATTTTGTATTTTTCATGTTATATGTTTGCAATTCTTAGCTTCATCTAAATTTATTGAAAAATAATCCTAACACCATCTTAAAGCACAAATAAATTATAAAAATTATTGCAATTAAATTAAACATAAATTGGAAAAAATTGAGCATATTATAATTTTTCAATTTGAAAAATGTGCGAAAGTTTTTTTCTGTTTTTTGTACTGCTTCACATATTAAATATCTGAAAATGAATAATTAATATTATTTCATGCAATATCATTTGTACTCAATCTTAAAAACTATTGAAGAATTTTTATGCTGTATTTTCTTACTTGCAAATAAACATTTAAAATATTATAATCCCGATTGGGTACCATATTCGAATAGGTTCTAGATGTTGATATATGAAAAAAAAATTCACTCAGGCATTTTGTTTATTTCAGATCCTTTTTCTGGTGTGTTCACTAGTTACTTCTTGCTACTCATAAACCTTTTACTACGAAAAGGTATTTTCAATTTATCTTGTCAATGATTAAGAAATCTGTATAGAAATGAATACAAAAGAAATTGATCAGGATATAAATCAAACAGGGAATTTTGAATCAGGAAATCTAAATCATAGGGAATTTTAATCATCAATCAGAAAGTTAATAAGAAATATTTATTCTTCTATGACAATAAATTATTTATTACCATTCATTAATTTAATGATACAAAGCAAATGTCAGAAAATAATCTGTGTCAACATTTATGAAAATTTATTTATTTGGGTAAATATTCAAAAAAAGACTTTATTTAATTTTAATTATATAACAAGAAAAAAAATTCAAATATTCATTCTTAAAATGAACAAGAATTTTAATATTATATCTCAATGTAAATGGCATAAAATGATTTCATGAATTGGATATTATTTGCCAACTTTTAAAGCAGTTTACATTACAAACAATGGGTAGTAATTAAATATTTGCTTTGTAAATATGATTTATAGTTCTACCATTGAATAAATTATTCATTAATTTATTTCTTCTTCAACTTCAATATTTCGTTACAAATACTAATATAATTTTCAAATGAATGCTTCAATAGTAAATTCGTGTAATAAGAAATTTTGTGTTTAAAAAATAATAAAAATAAATTTTTCGCTTGAATTTACAAATATTCTAAAAATACATAAAAATTATTAGGAAAAGTTCATAATATTTTATACTAAACTTTTACTAGGTGATTTTTAAATTAAAGTGAAATACGTAAGCATCCAAAGTATACAAAATGTTTCTAAGACAAAAAAAAAAATATTCATTTAAATTTCACGCAATAATTCAGGCATATTTTGAAAGTTAATATTATTTTATTAATTTAGGGAATCATTAATATATATTTAATTTTTCTTATACTACAAAAATATTGCTTAAAATTTAATTAATTTTAAATATCTTATTTACTATAGGAATTATCAAATGGAGGAGAATTTTGCAGCACTTGCAAATGTTTTGTTAAATTTTTATAAACAAAATAAATATCATCTATACAGAAAACATTATGAATAATATTTATCTTTCATTATAATAATCTAAAAATAGAATTTTCATACTCTCCTATGTGTGCAAAATTTAATTAAATCTTTCAAAAGAAGTTTATTGTTAGGAAATGATAAATTTATAGAAAGTGAATGAGAGAGAGATTTGAAAATTGAGAAAATTTTTAATGTATGGAGTATTTGTTTTCCTCATTTTATTTCGAACCAATTTTCACATACATTTACTTAAAATATTAAACTTCCTTTTGTATCTCTTTCTTTACTGCTCTATATTTATTTAAATAATTTTATCAATATCTTAAAAGTTCTACATTCATGAGTAATTTATAAACTGAATTGAGTTTTTGATTGTTGTTTTGTAATTTTCCAGCAATTTTGCTCACATTTCAAAATAATGTTATGACTTTGAAATAAAATAATTTTTAGAATAGAATAATTTTTATCACTACAAAAATAAAACGTTTTACTTAATTTTAAATTTAATCCTTACCTAATTAATATATATTATCCAATATGACATACGTATTATTATTAAAATATCCTTATATCCTTATATCAATTAAAAGACGTAGTTTTATAGGGAAAAAAAAACAAAAAATCGGAAAATGCTTTGAATTAGTCGATTTAGAAACAATCTTACAATAGAATGTATCAGCTACTCCTTGTCCCTAAAAGCTCAATTATTAAAATTGACTTAAGTGATTTCATAATTTTTAATAAAAATTCTCTTAATCTTATTAACATTTTACTTTTACATAATTACCATAATAATTTTAAGCAGTTAAAATAATGTAGAGAACTACAGTAAAATATTTAACTTTTAAAAATATTAATATTTTACAAACCATTAAATCTTACAAAAGTAATGTGAAGTATAATTTTTTTCTAAAAATATTTAATGCACTTATTTTTTTGAAAAATGAAACATTCTTTGAATTTGAAATTACTTGACGAAATATATTTAAATAAAAATAAAGCTTACTTATTAATTAATGAGCAACTTTTAATTAAGAAAAAATCATTTTATGTTAAAGCAAATCAAATTAAATCAAGCTATTAATAAAATCAATTTGGAATATTGGCTACTTTTAAGTTTTTTTAACAGAAAAATATGTATTAACTCATAAGTTAATTGCTTAGGTATTTTAGTATATAATAAAATACCTAAACAAATAACTAAACTTTTTTTTAACTTAACGTTTGTTTACTTCTATTTATTTTAAATGACAATTATTTATTCTTGAATAAAAATCCACAACATGTAATTTTTTTCTTTTTACCAACAACTTTTTGTCTACATTCAATTTAACTTTTGATAAGTATGAAACACAACATACACATCTAACTTGAATTTTTTAAAATACATTCTAGTTCTAAGTACTGAAAGCCCCTTTAGTTTAAAAATCTCCTAAAATATGTTTGATATCCAGTATATTTTGTAATTAATAAATTGCAACAGTTAATAAAAAAAGTGATTAGAGTTACAATGGCAATAGAAGGATATATATAGTCTTATGTTTCATTAGTATTATGTTTTATAGTTTCTATTATAAAATTATGTAAGAAAAACTAAGCAAGATATTCTCTAACGCAAAGAAATTTATAGTTTTTTTTTTTATTTATCCTTATAAATAAAAAACGGTTTTTCATCCAATACCTACTATTGTTTTATAATATTTGCTTAAATTAATTTTCGTTTAAACTTATGTTTGTCAAAAATGTTTTATTTATTTTTGATCCATTCAATTATTATTTTCTATTTGCGTAACTTAGCTGGTATTTTAAAATAAATTTTGATTCTACAGAAATGAGAGAAATGCAATTTTCATTCAAGTAAATTGAAATACAGGAAGAGAATATAATATAATTCATAAGTATTTGAATTGAATTTAGAAGAAATTTTACATAAAGAAACTATTCGAAGTAAAATCATTTGACAGCATTTTAGATAGTTCTTTTTAATGGTATTTTATTATATATTATTTAATCTAAAAATCATTTCTTCAACGATTCCTTTCTTCTATCAGAAATGAGAAAACAACGGAAAAAATGAAAAAATATTTTGAAAAGAAATGAGAAGTGAAGTAAATTTATGAAGAATGGAGAAAAGTGTTGAATGGAGATAGTTGATTTATGCAAAACTTCTTTCTTTCTTTTTTTGTATTGAATACATGCAAAGTACATCTGTTTTTATATTCTAACCGTTATAGAATGTGAAACAAGTACACATGTATTAATCAAACTCTGATAGAATGATATACGGCTCTAACTTTTGGTAAAAGTGAAAACAGTTTTCGAAATGAAATAAATGGAACAAGAAGATTCAGATTCTGATGAATGGCATCATGTAGTAAGGGAAGGTCACTTCCGAAGAAGTTGCTTCATTATTTCTTATTATTAATGACTGAAATAATAATGAGACTTCAATGATTTCATATAACAATGTAACATTGGAATCTCCTTCTCGTGGCTTAAAAAAGAATAATTTAAAATTGAGTGATTAGACCTAAAAATTGACTTTTGTATGAAATATTAACTTGGTGGTATTCACTTTTCAATGATAAGGCTTTATATTATAGAAAAGTCGTTTTCAACAAACGTTTACGTTTAATTGGAATTTTGGCTTTAATAATTACAATAAGGTATAAATTAAAAACAATTTCATTTTATTATTGTTGAAAATATTAAGTATTTCTTAAACTTAATATTACTATTTATATTTAATTTAAAAATATGGGGCCGCGATGGCCTGGTTGACTACAACGTCCTTCTCGTTACCGGAAAGTAGTGACTTCGAAAGCCGGCCTATCCAAAGATCAGTAGTATTCAAATATGGTGACAAGGGGACGTAAAATATGTAATTGTCGCAATGTTCTCCATGTTCCCATTCCAACTTAATAGTTCTAGAGGTATTAGGAGTCATGCCTTGGGTCTTCTCTGGCATCCTATCTCTAAATTAGAAGACCAAGATGGTGCTGCCATCTATAGTGGTCGTACTTTCATCCTCGTATGGGGAGTGCTTTGTTCAAAAACGAAAAATGCTCTTTCTAACTTCATTCGCATAGTCCCTGACAGGAGGTCTTGGCTTGGCCAAGTGTTTTAACTAACAACAATTTAAAAATATTTTCTTGTGTGGTCTACTTCCACGTGTTCAACAATCTTCAAAAGCAAAAATAAATTCAAAGTTCACACCGAAATTATTTAAATACTGCTAGAGTAAAGTAGAAATGAAACTTATATAAATAAGTTTTCCCAATTTCCAGTCACAACGGAGAAAGTTTAAATTTTCTTATGGTACTGTCAGCAAAATCCGCATTTTGTAGATCTTCCATAGAAACCGAGATTTTAGCAGCTAAGTGGCTGTTTCTATGAAATATTTACCTTCTGGGCGTTAGCATCGGCTTATAAACTAATTATTGAAAGTGGTCGGTGTTTACAATGTATATCTTAGCTAGTGACTGGAGGCGGGTATACTGAACAACGAAGACAGGAATTTCTGTACTTGCTAGAAGAAAACTTGTGCCAAATAGGTTTTCTGGGCACATGGCTTGCTTAATATTACATATTTATCTTTTGTACACACTCATCTTTATCAGTCTGATTATGACTGTGTTGTTATGTTGAAGTGTTTATTGAAAGTTAATAAATCTCCACCCTATAAATATTGTTATTTTTCATCACTCATGCTAAGACACCAAATTTCTGTAGTCCATTATTTAGATGTCAACACTATTTTAAGATTAAGACCTTCAGCGTTATGCTTCTATGCTAATGCTGGAACGTAAAAACGAGAAATAATAAGCAATTAAAATTATTTTTTTCAAATGTAAACAAATGACAACACTTTTTGTTCAAATATTGAATTATGTCATTAACAACCTAATTTAAACAATTTATAGATAGATAATAAATAGAAATACATATAAATGAACAGATAGATATAGATATACAGACAGATAGATACATATCTATATGCATACAATCATACAAATATATATATATATATATATCTTCTCTGAATTCCCTCTCACCAGTATTATATCTCTTTAGTTCTTTAAAAAAACGGATTCATTTGATGATCACATTAAAAACCAAATCATATAAAATCAGTATCAACTGAATATTTAAATGGAAACTATTTTCTTGAAATATTTAAAATCATTTTACTATATTAAATATAAGCGTGAACTCTTAATATATTTCTTTTTCGTTGATAAATTATTTCAAAAACAAATATTTAAAAAAATATATAAAAATAAAATGTGTGCAGACTATTTGCAATAAATTATTAATGAAAATGTTATCGTATTATCAATAATAAAAACATTTCTGGTATCGCTATCTTAAAACAAAAATCAATAAGATTTTTAAATTAAAATATGAAATGACTGCATTTACACTTTTATCTTTTTTATCTTAAATTCCAATGAACGAATATCCAAGTAAACAAATATAAAAATAAAATTTCTAGATAATTGAAATAAATGTTTAAATACAACGCTGTACAATATATAGTCGTCATTAAGCGTGAGTTTTTAAGGACTCTGTCTTTGTGATAAGAGAAGTAGCCTTCTTCACACTTTCTCAAAAATATTTCTAACACATGTGATATAAATGTACAAAACAAATTACTTCAGTTTTGCTTAATATTTTATATTAAAGGGCCTTAAAATTTGCTAATATTGATTTTTTAATGACTTCTTGGTTTGATTTATTCTTTTAAAATGTTCCTGAATTTTTCATTGACTTAAATTGCAATACCCAATAGAAAATATCTCCCTTTACAGCAACTTAGTTCTTAGTTTGTTCTTACTATTTTCTTAAATTGAATATCTGCAATAAGGCAATATTTCGAATTTTGTCAATCGTAGTAATTGATACTAGATTAATTAAAGTAAGTATGTAAAAAAGATATTGTTTTGAAATTAGTTATTCTACTCTAAAAAAATACATTTTAAAACACGGTACCGATTTTTTTTTGTAACGCTTCCTTTGTAAGCCAGCCAAGAAATAAATAAACATATTGTTTTTAAAAAATGGAGCAAAAAATGCATGTTAATTTAAAAAAATAAAAATAAAATCTTTCTAAAAATGTCGAAAAATATGCATCACAAAATTGATTTTATATGGGAATGAACATTTATTTTGAAATATATTTCTTGAATAAAACTCCGTAAATATAGCTTCATAGCTTTTATTTTTTATTATTTTTATTTCTCTTTTCTTAAATCTGTTCTAAAAATATATTTTGACAAGTAGAATTTTTTTGCGAATATATTACTGCATTCTATATAAATATGATTAGGCACACAGGTTTTTTTTTTTTTAAATTAAGGAAAAATCACTAGGAGGGGGATTTAGAACAACTGCACGTCGTTCAAGATTGTCCCCAATATTCTCGACTGGGTTAAGATCCGATGATCAAGTTGGCCAAAGAATTCTATCAATTGCTTCCTGCTATTATTGTAGTATATTTTATTTTAGCACTGTATACATTGTAGATGTTCAAGATAAGCACTTATACAATGCTAGCTCTGTGTATGGTCTCATATTATCATCCGGTCATACGAAATCATCACTTAATGTTACGGCATTAGAATGCACATAAGCATCCAGAATGTCATCTCTATCAATTAGAGCCTTAACATATCGATTAGAGCATTAAAATACATGAAGGTATGTGCGTCCACCAGAAGTGATACCACCACAACACAGATGCTATATGATCCGTATCTATTTCTTTCCCGAATGTTTGATGGATAAAAATGAGTTTCACATTCTCTTCAAATAAAAATGCACCTATTACTTTCGAAGCTAAATCTTGTCTCATCCGTAAAGAAAACCCTCCATTGTTCACTAGTCCAATGGATATGTTGACGTGCCTATCACAAATGTTGCCGCTTAAGGCGTAAAGTGAAACGGGAAGCAAATGACTGGTCTAGCAAGAAAACTACATTTGTGAAGCCTTCGACGCACAGTTGATTTAGACTCCAAAGTTTCGGAGCTTGCAAAAAAGAAAACGCATCTGAGTTAAGCCAGAAATGCGGCTCTGTTCCTTAATGCGGTCCTATTCCTTCATAATGACAAATATCGGCACTCGTGATAGCGCATGAAGGTTCTTGGATTAATTTTGCATGGAATTTATTGAAAATTATACACATTACACAACACATAGGAAGGTATAAAATGGCATAAAAAGAAGTCAACAAACAGTTTTGGTATAATAAAAATTAACATATGTATACCAAGAACAAATGGGGGGGGGGTGTTAGTTTGGTATGAGAAAAGTCTATTAACCCCTTCGCGCTGACTGTCACGTCTACGTGCCAGCAACGAACACACTCACTTCCCGCCGACACGCAGGCGTGCCAGAGCGTTTTCTCGTTCAGTCCCGACTGTCACGTATTTGTGCCAGTGTCCTGGGACGTTTTAAAAACTAATTTCTGCAACAAAATGGCACTGTATGTTCATATGGTTTCAGATACATGTACATTAGACCTTTTACTCAAAATGAGAGAAGCATGACTCACATACACATGTTTTTGATTATATAAACAAAAGGGGAAATAAATGTTTCCGAATGGTGTGCTTTATGACGTCTCTTTAAATTCGCACGTGGTAGTTGTTTATTGTAAGTAGAAAAGTTTTATTTTCGCTAAAGCATTGGGTATTTCGATTTGCAGCTTTTAGAAAATTATTAGATCTAGTTAGAAGTGAATTTTTTCTGTTTTTACCGATGCAATGTCGAAGCGTCGAAAATGTTTAACAGTGCATGAACTAGCAGATATGATGTAAAATATTTCAGATATTGATTCTTAAACAGATTCTGATAGTGATGCTATGATATATTCTGATCATAAAGAATGTGGCGTTGATATTTCGGAAATTTCATGGATTTAGGCTTAATAGCAAAAAGCCCCGGCCCGTAAGACACTGCTGGCCTCCACGATGAACGCGTCGAAGGGGTTAAATACATTGTAATCACCCCGAGAAGCACAAGAAGCTATGTTTGATACTCTCAATTATGTGGTCTATTATTTAAGTGTGAGCCATTATTCTTCCAAAGCAGTTGGTCTAGTGTCCTTAGAGGGAGATTAACAACGGATAGAAGGGTGGACCTTCTAGAGAAAGAATCCATGATTAGAAATTGTTACCAAAGTCTATGAATTACAGACGGACTCACATTCAACCTCTAGCAACTTCTGTTTGAATTTGTCTTTCCTCGATACTCCAATAGCTCGCGATCGAAGTTGTTCAGTAAAATGATAAGGCCCATGTTACAATTTCTGAAACTTTCATTTTTATGCTCTTGCAAATGACGTATTCCGACAGCAGCATCACTATTTTGCATTCTGTGATATTTTTCAGCAACTTTAACTTACCAACATATTCAAGTTTATTAAAATTGGCTTATTCTTGGGAGAGTTATCGCTATTTTTGAGATTTTTTCGTAATTTTTAGTAGTTTATGTTTATATACTAAAGTATTTACTTATGTTCTTTACAGTAACAATAAGTTATTATTAAGGTGTATAAGGTATAAGATTTTTGCACAATAGCTATTCCCATTCTGCTTTTTAAATATATTTTATATTTTTTTTAAAAACTTCTTTGACAAAAATCATTTAATTTCAATTACTAACGTACACCTTGTAAGTCAACTCTGCTTGCAAAATTGTTTTATTAAAAGTTTATCAAACTCTATTAAAGACAACTATGTTATTTTTCATAAATATTTTTCTAAAATATAATAGAAACAAATATTTAAGCCATTGGCAATTAAAACAAAAATATTTTTTGGGAAAATTTACTTTTTGAGTTTTTCTAGCGTTTAATTCAGTATTTTCATAAAGACTGTCGAAAAGAAAAATATTCTGTTTTTTTCCACTTAACTTATTCAGAGTTTAATAGACTTAAAGCAAACTTAATTAGCTTCTCATTTTTTTCATCCAGTCAAACTTAACTTCCTATAACTACGAATCTGTTCTTTTTATAACTTAAATTTCCTGCTTAAAACCAAAAAATATAGCATTTCTTTGGGTTTTTTTTTTAACAAATGTTTGCTTTAGTTACTTAATTTAATAATAATCTTAATTTAATAAAAAAAAGTTCATTATTAATTCTGTACATTAAATAATCCAAAGTTTTTTCTTCCTTTGTAATGAAATTTATTAGAAAGTAATAATTTTAGGAAACTTATTAGAAAAAGCAATATATTCTCATCTTAAAAATCTTCAATATTCTCTTTATATTCGAAAGATTTCTTAAATTTAAGATAATTTTAAACGATATACCCACCTATTATTTTATAGAAGATACTTCTATATGAGAAATAAATTTAAAAATCTAAAATATTATACATAATAATATCCAAATATTTTCAATTATAATTATAAATTAACTGACATTTTTCAATTATTTCTATTTGAAAAAATATTAATTCTGACCCATGAAATTCTAATTTTAGTTTTAATCTCTTGAAAATAACAAAATCTTCAGCATATCTTTCATTCTTGGAAATAAAGGATATATATACAAAAACTAAAAATATGTTGTGTCTAGAGCTGATTTTAATAAGCTGTCTTTTTTTCTGTGAATCCATTATTCAAGTCTAGGTTCAAAGTAAGTTTCATTATTGAATAACTATTTTTTAATAATCTCATTCATTTAATATACTATTTCATCCCTTAAGGATTCACAGTAATACTAATTCAGTTATCTCACATAATATACTGATTAAGGTAGCAGTATTGAATTTAAAATTACTTTAACTAGTCGTTAGTAAACTGTTTCTTGCAATATATTAGATTACAACCTATTAAATTACATAAAACATTAAATATAACCATATAAAATTTAGAAATATTATACATTTTAAATAACTTCGTAATAACGTGCAATTTAAAAAAAAAGGTTTGTTTACTTTTTGCATTTGCTTTTAATGTTCTACTTTTGCTTAAAAATTGTGTGTATTGAATATTATGGTTTGAGATTTTAATTTTAGAATAAGCAAAAACCCATAAAAAAATAAATTTTTCAATTTAAAACACAATCTTTGCAAAAACTTTCTTCCAGCATTTCAAATAATAGTACTATAAATTATTTCATACTTTTTGCAAAATTGAAACTTTTATGTAAATTAAAAACGAATTTTTTTCTCTTAAAATATATTCCTGTGCCATTACGAAAGTCCTTTCAAGCGGCAACGAATGAAATGTTCCTAATAAAACCAAATGCCTCCGCTCAAAGTGATTTATTTCATTCAATATTCGCCAATAGCAATCCATTTCTTGAACTTTCTTTTCACTCTTTGCAACTTTTACACTAATGCTTTATTTCAGATAACAGTTCTTTCGAAAAATGCTTAAAAGAACAACGACATTTTAAGTGACGAACACCTTACATAAGCATTTATTTAAGATTAAAAGGGGAAAAAAAATAACAATATACTAGACTGTAAATGCAACTGAAAGATAGGAGAAGTAAGGAAGAAGAAACAAAACAAAATTCCAAAGAACAAAACAGGGTGTTTGGCATCGATTTCGTGTTCTTTTCCACCCATTTTCTGGCGGACTCATTCTTCCGTAAAGTGTAACGGGCATTACTTTCATGCAGAGAGAACACACGAGGGGCAGAATCTCAGCAAGCCCCTTCACAGTCTCGGGGAGAGCAGGGGCTGGCGAAGAGATATCTGTCCTCGGGGATTCGCGATGTGACATAGAAGTCAGGCCAAGAACGAGATTTCAGCTTGCCTTTTGAAGTCCTCTTAAGGGACCCATTCCAAGGCAAAGGGTATATTGCGATGGGTTTCGAATCTAGTTACACTCTCCTATAGAAGAAAGACAATGAGACAATCAAAGCAGAAAATTACAGTCGTGAAAGATTTCTTTGTTCTGTCGTGCTGCCTCCAAAGAAATGTTCGCAGATAATTGTGCTTCAACTACCCACCAGGGTGATA
>JAPDSC010149817.1:85570-95657 GCA_026290005.1 Latrodectus geometricus
TCTTTATTTCATAGAAGTACTTAAAATATCTATATATTAATATTTCTCATATATCTCGTAATTTTTAAATAACTTGAATTAAAGTATTGTGTCTTGATAAAAATAGTTATAATTTATTGTCACAACTAAAAAAGCAGTAACTGTAAAATTGACAATAGAAAAAACTTATACGAGACGCAAAATGAAAAACATTGAATTCTTTAGTATCACAATAAACGAAGCATATTTCTAAGTGGCAAAATTTTGCAATTGTTAAATAATTTTAAAATAAACATGAATTTATTCCGTAAATTTTAATGCATCGTTTTGTAAATATCACTTTATAGAAACATTTATTTTCTAATTCTAAATATTTAATGAGTGATTGCAAATATTTTGAAACAACTTTTTCAAGCTTTTTAGCAAAGAACATTCTAATTTAAAGTGATTTATTCACAAATATTGTTTTTCTTATGAAAAGAAATAATCTTTTGGGAGACAGACTTGTTTCTTTTGTTTTATTTTCAAATTAAAATATCTCACAAATTTCATTCGTGTTCTTCCTGTTTCTAGACTCATATATATAAAAAATGTCAAATAATATTGAAATCATTTTTTCTTAAAAATTTAATAACATTTACGTCTGTTTTAAATTAATATTTTTATTGCTGTCTTTTTTGAAAAATACTAATTTACATATATTATTTGTAATTCTGCAATGGGATTCAATAAATTATCCCAATTTAGAATTTGAAATTGTCACTTTTAGTTTTTTATGTCATTAAATTATTTATATTGTTACTAATTCAAAGAAATTGTTAAGTAAAAAATAGTTACATTTACCTTTAGAAACGGAACTTTCATTCCTTGCAGAGGATATTTAATGTCTTTTAAATCATATTAACAAAACAAAAAATAAATTATAAAAACAAAACAAAAAAAATTACACTGAGAATCAATTAGAATTTATTCATACCTCAAAAATTCAACAAGCTTGTTTTGAAATTATTAAATGCACCAAATGTATTATTTCATAAATGTTTTTTATAGTTTTGTCTAAGTACAATAGAATTTTTATACGATAACTCAAATTCTAGAATATTCTAAAATTAGAAACTATAATTTGCTCTGTGAAAGTAATACTAAGTAAAAGTAATAACCATGGTTATTGTAGGTGTGAATTTCCATGAATGATTATAGTGTGCCTATTATGAATTATTTTCATGAAAAAATTATTAAATAATCGCCATAAAACTCATTCCCATATATTTGATTTCTGATAAGAATATAAAAATATCCTATTATTTTTGTATTACTTACTTCTTAAGATTGAATATTGTGTTATCGTCAGTTTGTCTTTGTGAGTGATGTATATTTTTACTTTCAAAATTACAATCAAAATTAATTTTTATTGCCTCTACAGTAGCCCCTCATTGTTACGTACCTCTAATCTATGAAGTCTCATGATTTTACGTACTGGTGCCTCATAGAACCAATAATTTTTCTTTTTCTTTAAGGACTACAATTTTCGTTTCGTTTTTATGAGACCTATTTTATTGTTGAGAAATTTGGGTATTTGAGATTGAGTTGGGGAATTACGAATTCTTTGAAATTGTAGATAATTGCAAATATTTCCAGATTTCATATTAATTTCTGCTACCAAATCTAACACCCTTTTCACAGTCTGTGAATCAGAGTATGATTAATAGTTTCAAGTGCAAACATAGCAAAGTACTATTGCAGGGAGTGATCATAGCTTGATATCACTTTTGAATTGACAATCAAGGCAAAATCAAACTTTCAAATATAGTTTGACCAAGTACATTTTCATTCTTGCTAAAACTATGCTTGAAAGGTTTTTGCAGACAAAATGATATTTAAAAAATTAATTTAGATTTGCAGTTCACATATAAGAAACTACCGAAATTTGAATAAGCCGATATCATTTATCTGACTTCTTGAGCTAAAACAAAGAACTCATTTATGAATTTTGTTAAAGAAACCCACTGCTGTAACAAACACACATAATTTTAAGAATTTTTGAATGTGGATTCAAATGTAACTTGTAAGTATCGGATGTATAAGTGATTGAGAAAATACTGAATGAGAATGAAAAAGGACTTTCAAGCATCAAACGATAAGAAAATTACTTCATGCTACGACTGTTTGCTAAGCAAGATGCATTTTTCAGAAAATTATTTGTGTTAGGTTTATCTTCCTCAAAAAATTTCGTTTCTAAAAATGTAGTTTTGAAATGGTAAAAAACAAAATTACTTTGCCTGATTTTTCGTCAGTAAAAATAAAGTAAGAATTATTTTTATGTATACATTTTATTTGACTTGTGTTTCTAATATATTATATTTAAATAAATTTTCCATTCATTATTTTATTTAAAAAATAATATAGTTTGAAAAAATTATTTTTAAGTTATAATACTTTTTTATTTTTGTACATTTCACGAAATTTCTATTTTAAGAATTTTTTACCGGTCTTTACGAGATTGTTAAAGTGACTGTCTACTGAATTAATAATTTGATTTATAACTCAAACGCTCAAAATTAAAAAAACTAAGATTAAAATGAAATTTTGAAAATTTTGAAATCAAAATTTGTTTTCTCATCTATTTTTGACGATGTTAATAGCAATACAGTAATTATTATGTATTTTAAACCATACAAAACAATATTTTATATTATATTAATATTTTGAGGTTAAACAAATTGACATATTACAATAAATTCAATAATTATTTATAAATTACTAAGGTTATAAAATTAAGTGTTTAACTTCTGTAATTAATATTCAACAGTGACTAAAACTAAACTAAAAATTATAATTGCATTATTAAGAAATTAAAATAATGAATGAAATTAAAATATAGATGAACATTTATAAATGTTTAATACATTAAATACATTAATATACGAAAAAAGTAAAAAAATTATGAATAATTGAATAATGATAGTTTCTGTGATCAAAATTATACAAAAAATTACACGGTTAACAATTACATTAAATATTGCTATATTTAATATAATTGTTAACCGTGTAATTTTTTATAATACAATAATACAAAAAATGGGATAAGAAAGAAATCTTTATTTTGAAACATTTCTAATGTTATATCATTTTGCATATTAACCGAACATATAATTAGATACAATAACATAATTTTTTAATTTGGTAAGTGAGATTTGTTTAGAAATTTCTGTAATAAACTTCGAACAAATAATTTTAAGTGATATATATACAACCTATTCTATATTCTATTCAGAATATCATATGCGAACTAAAATAATATGAGATAATTTAAAATTTGATAAAGAGATTTAAAATTATCATTTACAGATTCTAAAAGATATTAGATATTATAATAAAATCATCTTATTAGACATTCACATTTTTGCTTCTTGTTCCTCTATAAATCCATAAAAAGAAAAATATTTGAAATCAAAAATGAATTTATCCTTTTATGAAATCCTCTTTAACATTTTATTGAATGTAATCCAACGTTCTGAAAAATAAGGGTATCTTAAAAAGTGAATAATAAAACAGAATGTCATTTTTTTATTAAATATTTTATTTACAACAAATATTTTATAATAAATTCAGAATTCGCTATTACTCAAATAAATGAGACAAGCTACATTTCGGAAAATTACTCATCATATTTTCAAAATGTTAAATAAGATTATAATTTAATAAAAAAAACAGAATGTTAATTACTAAAAGGAGATTATTTTTTGTAGGTTTTAAAATCATCCATCTTTCAATCAACTATCTTTTCAATTTATAAATTTTCAATTTTACACAGAAACAAAAAAATTTTCGATTAAGATTCCAATGAAAAAATGAAACAAAAAATGCTTATTAAGATTTCTTAAACCTTTGTCATTAGTTTTCTTTTTCTTTAATCTGACTTAACTATTTATTTCTCTACGTATACTTTTCTGATAAAACTAAGAAAATAGCCTTCTTCTCCCCCCCCCTCACATCTTTATTTCAACTAAACGGCCAATCGGCAATAAAAGTGTCCCCTGATATTTTATATTGATGTAAAGCGGAGCTGGACAAACTCATTTTTCCTAGAATCCATACCATTCCATATTTTGTATTTTTTCCACTCTTCGACGCTGGGGACACATTGAGAAGGAACGAAAATATATATACTTGAGGGTAAAAATCTTTCCACCCCTGATCTTTATGGCTATAATTCATCCTTACAACCCTAACCTACTTTCAAGCTGAAAAATGTATTTTATTTTCAAGGATAAAATTTTGCCCACTTACGTCAAAACTTTTGACGATCAAATAGACTGTAATATGATAAATGTGATTTAACATCCTTTGTTTTTATCTGCTATGTAAATAAAATACATTTGTCGTGTCTCAATTTTTTCGTAAAATTTTGTAATCTGCTCATATACTATTGTTGGTTTTAAACCACCGTCTTTTAGTAGAAAATATTTTTTTGTGGAATTAACATTTATTTCAGTATTAAATTAAATAACCCAATATTTTGTTTTTAATTTTCACTATGAAGACACACAAAAACATACACACACACACACACACACATATATATATATATATATATATGTACTTAAAATATTTAACTTATAAACATGCAATATTCTTAATTTTTGTAATATTATCCTAATTAATAGAAATGTTTAATTAAACAAGTAAAGTAAATCAAAGAAAAAATTAATTAATAGCAATGATTCTGTTTACATTTTATACATTTTTACAATTGATATCAACAAATATTTCTAAATAACACAATAATTTCAAAATTTAGGCTTTTATTCTAATTCTTAAATTGATTTACAATATAAGAATTGATAGCAATGCAAGAAAAAAAATTGAATTAATCGATGTCATTTTAATGAAAAGGGTTAAACAAAATTGATGTCCTTTTTTAAATGGGGAATCATCTCAAATTTTAGATTTTGCCAGTTTTATATGAAATTTCATAAATTTATTTTGAAGCAGCAGATTTTGTACAAATAATGTGATAAATGCCTCAAAATATCATAAAAATATGTAAATTACAAGGGGATGAATTTTTATTCAAAAATATCAATATTTTAAAATACTGCATGGTAAAAAAAGAGAAATCTTAATTTCTTAGCACTAAATCGTATTGTAATGACTTTTTTTTTTTTAAAGTTGCATAATTTTAGTATAAATAAGTCAGTGTTTGTTTTGGCTTACATTAGGATTTTGAGTTTAATTATGTATATGTAGTTTGTTCATTAGCGCAAGTCAACTACTTAAGAAAACTATTTTCTAGTCTATTGCATAAATACAAGCGCGCATTTCGTTTGGGGTTGGAGACTGAGAAATCCACAAAATATCTGTTGAAGATATTCAGTTGTACTTTATTGATTGCAACATACAAACCTGATGATCGCAGACCAAGTGAGCTTTATTCCTTTTTAAAAGGGAAAAATAAATTCACAATCAATGATTGATTTCCAATATCTGCTCGTTGCAGCTAATAATGGAAACTTTGATCAATAGCCTTACTCTACATAAGTGTTAGACCTCTAAGCAAAATAACTAAAAATAAATTGGACCTTCTTATATTTGCATAACGATTATCAACTGATAAAATTTCGAGAGAAAAATATTTCTATGAATGTTAATGATTAATATTAAATACACACACATGTTGCTTATCTTACATTTGGAGAATAGTTCCGATAAGTAATTCTATTATATGGAAATAAATATAGGTATTTGTAAGTAATCCTTATGTAGTAAAAGTGTCTTGTAAATCAAAGGAATAAAACTGTTTTATTAAAATACTTTTTCTCAGTTTATTAATTCTAAATCAGTATAATACTTATAAATAAGTATTGTACATGACATAAATATATCGTGAGAAACTCCTTCATTAATACTTAAATGTCAAAAACAATTAAATTAATTTCGTAAAACTATAAATCGACTTCCTAATTAATCAAATAACATTATAAAAGCATAACACATTTTTAAAAAAATTACTCTTTAGTGACTTTACTAAATGATTTTAGTAAAAAATTTGTTGTTTAATAATAATACTATTGACTTTATTCTTAAATTATACAATACATTTTTAAATTACTGCAAACAAATTGTTTTTTAAAATTTAAATAAAATATTTATTATAATTTTATATAAATTATTTGCAATTTTTAATTTTACTTATTGATATCAAATATTAGGAAAGTTAATATATTTATATGTGAGCGTTATTCTTGATGGTAAGATGATTTTTTAACGTGCTTCTGAATTTTGAAACGTAATTAACAAATTATACAATAAATTTCGATGGTTCCTTTTCTTTAAAAAAAACTTTCATTTTTATATAAAAATATGCTTTTTTTATTAAACATATGTTTTGATATTCTTATTATTTAATTCAAAATAATTAATCATGGTAATTATGACATTAAATAATTAATTATGGAAATTATAACATTAAATAATTAATTACAGAAAAGCTGTTAATAATAAATATGAAAATCCTAAAAAACTTTTCTTGTACTTTTAAGATTTTATTTTTAGAGCTCATTTTAATAAAAAGTGAAACAAAAATCTAAATAAATCTCTTATCTCGATAAATTTTTAAATGTACTTACTTTCCCAGAAGTTTTACAAAAATAATCCTTTAACTTTGATCAGATTTATTTTAATTTATCTAAAATGCATCTAATGATAAAAAAAAATTTTTTTGAATAATGTAAAAATCAATCTATCAAAAGTTACTGCATTAATACTTATTTAAATCTTGTAGTAATTTCAAATATTTCAAATTTATATCTTGAATATTTTGACACTTTTCAGGGAAAGAGATTTAATAATATTCCTAAAAGATATTACAAGTATTCTTGGAAATAAAAAATATAATATAAATATATTCATTGCATTAGATATTCTACATTTAAAACCCATTATTTTACTTAAGAAAACTTATTTTATCTTAAGAAAGTGCTCAGAAAAAGATTCATGGGCTTATGTAAACACATATTTTCCTTCCATTTTTCTTCAAAAGTGGCTGAATTCCGAAAACTAATAATAATAATGTCTGCTAATATTTCACGACAAAATACGAAACTTAACAAGTAAATACTGAGATTAAGATTTTGATAAGCTATTATAAAAGTTTTCGGAGCAGCAAAAACTTTCAATATTACTGATGCGAATTTTTCGATTACCCGAGCAAAATAAATTCTGAAAAGCTCTTAACGTGTTTTGATCTTGAAAGTAATTTTTTTTCTTTCGATTTCTTCGCAAAATATAACGTTTCTGCGAAGTCGTAGATTACTGAAAAAAGTTTTCTTTTAAGATTAAACAAGAAATTTTTACATCATCTAACAAGTCAAATTTATATTTTTTTAAAATATGTTTGAAAACTGAGATTTGTTTTATGCATTTCTAAGGAAAATGTATCGTCTCAAGTAAATATAATCTGATGTATTAAGTATGATATTGTTTTCATATCAATAAAACTCTTTAGATGAAAAATTGTTCCTTAAAATGTGTTTGATGATAAACATATTAAAAAGAAATTTTAGATTTTGCATTTGTATATTTAAATATATGTTTTGAATTATTGATATTTCATAAAATTTAAATAATATTTTTCGTCCCAGGAGTTTATTAAAAAAGGAATCGATTACAAAAACTGTACAACACATTAAATCTTTTGCTATCAACCATTTGCTGGGAATGGTATTAGTAATTTTCAATTACAATCGTTGTTGAATAACTGTAATTTTGATATTTAATGTTTCGTTGTATTTCTTTCCCACTCTGCATGTAGGTTTATTGAACTAGATCAAATGTACAGCTCAGTAAGTGCATATATGTATTTGAGACTATATTTGCATTTTGTTTTTCAGTAAAAGTCAAGACATAAAAAGAATTTTTAAGCAGATGCTTCCCATTTCATTAACGATTATCATTTAAAAATCAGGTGATTACTTTGCTAATTTCTGAAGGTAAAAGTGCAGCATTTAGTTTTTAGAATTTTAAATGCTTTTAACCATGCATCAGCTTCAACTTCGCTGGAAACCAAAAACTATTCTTAGGCCTTATTAAGCACTCATTATGCATAAAATTTTAAAATGGCTCTTTTGCAAGTAGAGCTTCAGCAAGAAATGTTGTAAAAAGTTAGATATATTATGCATTTAAATGTGCATTTATGCACAAATTAGTTGTCTTATTTATTTACCTACGCAAAATCATTTATTGACATTAGTTATAGTTGCCCTCATTGCAGAGTAAATTGAGACGTATTTTTAGAACACAAAACTCATAATGATTTATCTTAACACTCAGTAAGATTGTAAATCGAAGATGAATTATTTTATAATAACTGAATCTCCATTTTAAATTACAGGATGTAGTCTCATTATAGATATAATCCAACATTTTTTATATGAATTCTAAATTTTGTTGATTGTCGTAATGATTACTTACCATTATTTTATATAGACTTAATATCTATTATTTTTATTACAAATATATTATTTTATAAGACTTATGCTATAATAAAATAATAATTATTTGAAAATGCATTTTTGAGCGTTTAAAGTTTTATAATTTATAAAGTTAATTTAAATTATTAAATATGTATTTACAACTGCATATAATTAATGGAAAAAATTATAAAATGTGCATCAGCTATATAAAAATAAAATCAATGTAATTCAATGTTATAAATTACAAAAATGTCTATTAAATGAATTGCTATTCAACATAACACTTTATTTTCAAAAAATAAAAAAACTGAAAAAATTTGCCAGGATCTCATCTAAACAGAATCAAAGTTTAAGAAAAGCAGTAGCATAGTAGAAAATACGAAACAGGATTAAAAAGAAAATAAAAAAAAATAATAATACAATCTTGAGTCAAGAAAATTTACCAACATTTTCTTTGAAAAGGAGTTATTCAACTCGTTTTAATCCAGAATAAGGGAACTCTTTAGAAGATAATTTTTTTTCTTCCGTCCCTTAAAGAGTCCCGTGGAACGTGTGCAGGTTTTGATGTCTCGAAGTTTTATGGTGTCGCATTCTTGGGCATGAAAAATTGTTAATGCTGATGGTTTTAAACCCCTGGAATGATCTAAGCTGTAGGATCTGCAACATTTTTCAGATTTTCAAGGCGGAATTCCTCTTAATACTTTATGCATGAAGAGAGATGATGTGAAACTTTATCTTGAATTCACTTTCCTAAAGTCAATATTTAGTAGCGTATTAACGGGTAAGTATATATTCAAAGAACAAATATTAATCTTTGTGGACAAATTTTATACTAAGTCTTTGCAATTTACAGCTTAGGAAAATTGTATTAAGGCTTGGAAAAGTTTAGCTTTTAACATTTAAATTGTGTCATTTTTATTAAAATAACTTATTTTATCGTTACTGTCACCTTAGTTTGCTGTAATGGAACAGTTTGAAATTCAATTTTCATCATTTAAAATTATTCATTTAATGTATTTCCCATCATTTACATACCTTCAAATTTATCTCACGGTTATCGTTTTATTAATTTTGTTAGTATTTTAAATTAAACAATTAATGATTAATTTATATGAATCATATTAATTACGGTAGCTTTAATAAATAATATGAACCAAAAAAAGAAATGAGGGAGTGGTGATATGGTTGGTTAGGGCGTCGTTTTCGTTACTGCAAGGCAGGGAGTTCGAATTCTGGCTTCTCTGAAGATCCGTCGTGTTCACTAATGGAGACAGGGGCACATAAAATATGTCATGATCGCAATATCCACCACTTTTCCATTTCAAATTAACACCTTTGAGTATTAAATGCTAGACCTTGAGTCTTCTCTGCCTTCCTTTCTCTAAATTGGAAGACACAGATGGTGCTGCTATCTATGGGCCAAAGTCGTACTTCCATCCTCGTTAAGAGGGGGGGCTGCTTTGATCAGAAGCGAGAGACACTCTTTTTGACTTCATTCACTTAGTCCTTAATGGGCGAACTTGGCTTCGCCAGCTGCCATTAGAAACAACAACAAAGAAATTTTAGGATAAACAAAAATATTAGAAAATAAGTATAAAGGAAGTAAATGACTTTTTATTTGATTTCAATATATG
>JAPDSC010149819.1:0-80729 GCA_026290005.1 Latrodectus geometricus
TTTAATTTTCTTGAATCGAATTCAATTCCAACGAATCTCTCAAAATTTAAATCCTTCAGTAAACACAGTATTTAAAAATTGCTACATGAATTCTTCACAGGTATGCAAATGAATTTTAAAGAGTAATAAAACATAAATATAGTTATATTTACTCTAATAATCAATGTTATTTGTTTCAATGCAAAGTAGTGCAGGAATTTTCTGTTTTTGTACAATATTGATTTTTACATTTTGACATCAATACGAAAGATAGGAAGCTATTTTTGATAAGGAATTAATGATATGCAAAGCAAATTTCAAGCAAGTAATTAAATCACTTAAGAATATTAATTATTTTATAAAAAATAGTTATTTATAAATGGATTGTTTTTCAAGAGTTTTTTATTACATTTGATTGTTTTGTCAACTTATGAATAAAACATAGCATAGTCATCAAAAAAGAAGAATTAAATTGTTTTTAAGGATATCTTTGTTTATATATCAACATTCTTTCATTCTTCGAGATAAAAAAGCATATTTTAGAACACTTTTGTTTTTAAATGTGACTATCAAAAATGTGTAAAGATAATATTTTTACTATTCTAAAACAATAAAGTAATTATTTTATTTTAAAGTAAATAAAAACTATTCATTTAAAATAATATCCTTATTAAGATTGTTAAACGTAATCAAGTAAATAAAAGACTAAAACTGTTCTTACTAAGATTCTGAATTAAAATTCTTAATGCTAACTCAATAGATTATTTGAAATGTTTGAATAAAAGAAAGGATAAGTGGAATTTAAAATTTATAATCTCGAATATTTTTTGAATTTACTACATTTAGATAAACCCAAAAGATATATGAAAAGTATGTATAGCATCATGAAAATGCTGTAAGTTGATTTGTTTCAGAGGAAATCGAATTTTTGTGTTTTCTAGTATATTTCTTCGTATTAATATTGTATGTAGAACATGCAGAATCCAGTATTAAAAAGTCAACAAGAAAATTCTTTTTTAAAAAAGCCAAACAAAACCTCCTTGTATATTACAAAGTGACACGAGGCTTACAAAAGTAAGTACATTCAATTGAAAAAACATTTACAAGACAACAAAACTAAAAGAATTAAAAATTTAAATGAAAAACAAATTTCGGTGAAACAGAAGTCTTTTCAATCTCCTTAGGATTAGAAAGAGAGGGAAAAACAATTAGGGAGACACTTATTTCTACATGATATTAATGAGATTATTCTGCTGTGATATTGGAAATACTATCTTGAAATGTTGCAGATCGCTTGACATAAGGTAATTAAACATTATTAAAAAGGATACAATATGCATTTTTCGATATCATAAATGAAAAAGATTAATTAATAAGAAATTAACTAGTATTATAAAAATATAAATTAACTATAGAATTAAAGTTTATGAAACTAGCTTTCTTTTTATTATAAATACAGATTTATTTGTTGAGATATTGAAACATAAAATTCATTTTAATATATCTTTATTCTATGCACATTATTTTGTACAGAGAATGTTTTTATTTTACGAGAAATGCAAATTTATTTGATCTTTAAAAATATAGTGGATGCAAGTCATTGAAACACATTGAAACAATAAAGAAAGATACAATTTTATTAAGTTTTAAAATATTTGAATAAAACCGCATGTACACACAATATTGCTTTTATGTTTATTATTCTATTTTCATTGTATAATTAGAAAATAAATATTGTTCGAAAAATATAAAAGAAAATTTTATAAGTGCAACACTGAAAATAATTTCTGTAAAATGCACTATTTATTTAGTTGAAAAATTAACCTAAAATTAAATAAATGTTTGTGATTTTTATGAAATATATATTATTTATAACGATTCAAATCAGCATTCACCCCCTTAATTTAAAGGTTAAAATAATTTAAATAATCCGCTTAAGCTATTTTAATCATTGGCTTAAAATAGATAATTATATTCAAGCAATATCGAACGAGTATTTTGCAGCTTCATGAAAACTAGAAATAAATTAATTCTGCTGACAGATCGAGAAGCAGTTCGGTCAACGACATTTCCATCCGGCCTCAGAAGTGTGGCTGCATAACTTAATTTACAACCAATTGAAAGATAATTTTAGCAACTAACACAATAATTGCTAACAATTCTGGGTTTCAGCGACCTTCTTGCAAAGCACTTATTCGCTTCAATGGTAATTTTAATGAAGCACATCTTCCGCAGATTGCAACGCACGATATCAAATTATGATTGTAAAGGAAGAGATATCACGAATGAGGATATTCAGTTTTTCTAAAAATTAATTTGGAACGCACAGAAAATTATATATTTTGGGAATAAAAAAGTTTTAATTATAACTTTAATTATAATAATTTAATTAATTTATTTTAAGAATATTGCTAGAAATTGATAAGTAAACCACCAGGCTTATTTTAAATTGATGCTTAAATTAATAGTTTTATTAAAATGGAAACCTGTGCTCATTTGTGACATATCTTCCATAGTGATGAATTTAAAATCAAATAATTAATCCAAAATCAATTGATATTAAATGTTAAAGCTATTTTAGCAGAAATTAATGCTAAAAAGGATAAAAAAAATAAACACTCACTAAATTTTCTTTATTTTGTTTAATAAATGCAAAATATATTGCTTAATGAGAAATATACTTGTTCAAATAATTTGTCCAATTAAAAAAGAAATGAACTGAAGAGAAAAAACTGTCTCAAACAATGAGTGAAAAATTAAGTAATGACCTTACAAGATTTCATTCAGAGCTCGTAGTCATAAAAATAACATAAATACATCATTTTCTGTGATCGCATATAATTTTTAGAGTAGTTTAAGCATTTATTTTAAATTAATTTATTCAAATAAATTCGCAATATCTCAAATTCAAAATATTACTCTTAATTATTAAAAAATTGCAAAATAATAATCCTACAGATAATAAATATTATTTCACAATAACCTTACATGCACCGATGGACATTAAAATTGGTACAACAGGAAGAAATACAAATAACATAATATTTATTAGACAAATTATACTCTCTCTCTCTCTTAACATAATATATGATTAAATTTCTAAAAAAATTGAAAGCATATGTGTTGAGAAATCAAAGCTCAGAAATCATAGCATGCGATCAGCTCTTACAGCCTAAAGCTTAGTTTTATAGGATAGTATTATTTTAAACCCAATCACTGAGTCAAATAGAGATGATGCCAAAGATATAGCTGCATTTGCAATTATAATACTATGCCATAGATCAACAATTGTATAACTAGCGTACATGACTGGTCAGTAGCACTGCTATCATTGAATAGACGGCTTTTTTATGAAAAATCTGGGAAATTCATTAGCAAGGACAGCATTTGAAAACTTTTTGTATGGAGGAAGATTCATAAAGTACTGGAAATATGCACTCTTACATTATTTTGTTGAAACATAGCATTTTGCACAGCTCGAATAAAAAGACATAACCATTAATACGACACAGAAATTATTGGTTATTGTTCAAAATGTTTCTAAAGGTAGACTAAGTGCCCAAAAAAGTAATGCTGAAAATATTCGAGAGGTATTACAGAGTTATATCACATGGCACAATATATCATCACTTCATATGATGGGTTAGACGAACGATGCTGCAAAATCGATGAAAGATGCGTTCTATACAATGAAATCAAACATGGATGTGAAACTCATATTGCCGTGAAGAACCGATATACAGTTGGAAACACGAATTTCGTCCTTTCCGCGTCCTGGTCTTCCAATGATTGTACCATTAGAACACCTCTATCAACCATGCAGTGTCACATTTGGTTCAGAATAGCCGAAGCCATGATCACAGAAATGAGAATTTATGCTTTGTAAAAATCATGGAACTGTTCATAGAAACGAATTTATTTCTTATTCATGGTTTGTGATGGAGCTGTATTATTTTATTACAACCAAAGATAAATTGTCTGTTTTTTCAGGTGTTAGGGATTTTAGGCCACTGAGATTCATTACGACATTCCGTATGGGATTTTAATATCCATCGGTTTTATATTTTTCAAACTGTCATGGGATCTGGATCCACGAGAATATCATTAAAATAATACGAAAAACCATAAATCTGATAAACGATATTTTGATCTTTGTCAAAGTCAGAAACGCACTGAAAGCAATTTCTTACTAAGCAAAAAATCATTAAGTCTTTTACCGACATCGAAACGTGAAATGTAATTTGCGTAAGTAAAACTTGCGGTATACATTCTTTATTTAAATGTATTGCAATGTCATTTCTTTTTACATGAATACGTTGAAACTTTGATCATTTGCATATTATACCATCTTCTACAAAGCTTTTAATATTCACTTGTAGAGATTGTCACATTCTTGGTGTTGCTATTTTCTTAGCCAAAAGTATTTTAAATAGAAATTTTTGAATGTGAAAGTAGCACGTATAAAATAATTTCATTTAAAACATTTGAACGAAAATGCAAAAGTTTATGCCCCTAATTATATTTTAGTATTTAAGATATATTCTGTCAGCCAACAAAAATAAAACCAAGATGAAATCTTTGCATTAGACAAAAGATCGTTACATTACAAAAGATTCCAATTGAAATAAAATAGAGCAAAATTAAATTTAAAAAATTCAAATCAAGGTTTAGAATACTGCTAGCCACACTCAGAAAAACATATATAAATTCCTAAATAAAATTACAGTTTACGTAATTAATCAAAAATAAATATAAAGTACTAACAAATGATTAATTTCATTAGCTGAATCTTTTGAATTTTGTAAATTTGATATTAAGAAATCACGTATTTTTTCCTCTTTTTTTGTAATTTGCACTAAAAATTGAATAGTTAAATTTGCTTTTTAGCACTTAAAACTTTTAGTTGTTGCGTGATAATTTAAAATTTTTTATTACTTAAATTAATGTAATAATTAATTTGTAAAGAAATTTGAACAATAATATAAAAATTCATTCAAAAATTTTTTTTCATTATTACTTTTCTGATAACATATTTTCTCAGCATGTTTCTTCTTAAAAACAAATATTTCCCAATCAGAAATAAAGTACTTTTTAGAAGATAAAGATTCAGTAAGAGAATAGTACAGTTTTTGCACCGCTTTTTTTTTAACACCAGCAATTAAAAATAACGAAATAAAATAAAATTTCCATTAATTGTTGAATGCATGTAAATTTATTTGATCGTGGAAATATATTGGAGATTTAATAAAGTTATAAATAAAATGTTTTCACAAGTCAAAAATATACCGTAAATATTCATTTATTATTATTTAAGGAAATTTTCAAAATTTTGTTTTAGTGTTTCGAGTAAGCTAAGCTAAATTTTTCGAATGGAAATTCTTTTTGGAATCTTTAACGAAAAATGCTTTAAAACGTATAGTTTTATGAATTTTATTGTTTTGTCATGGGTTATATAAGCTTTATAATTGCTTATAAAATCAAAGAAAATTAGTCATAAAATGTTCAACAAACAACGATTTGAAATGTTTCAGAAAATATCTCAGATAGAGGTTATTACATGTTGAGATGTCGGAATCAACTTTATATTTTTTTATTTTCAGTCAACTCAATAATATGTCATTCAAATCCTTTTTTTCTCGGAATGAAAAAACAGTAATTTTAATTGTAAACTTTAGCTATCATACGATATAAAAATTTTACTCTCGTTTTTTACCATTCATGGATTATGAACATCTCAGTTTGAAAATTGAAAACAGTATTTTCTGGTTTGAATAATACAAAGCATGGTTTTTGAATAGATTCTTGAATTTATTCTACAAGGTTAATTTGGTAGTTTGATATAAACTATTGTTTAAAATTTATATTATTTTAAACTATGATTCAAAATTATTTTACTGTTAAATTGTATGCTTTATGAAGAAGTATGCATTATCACACCGTTACTACATAAAAACAATAATCTTTTATAAATATTACATCATACTTAAGTGAATTTAAAAGTGTTTTTTTATAATATAATATGATAAAGTTAATCTACCTACGGCAGAAACAAGTATAATTTAAAATTTATTCAAATAGTCGTAATAAGATTATAATACATAAAGCGGATATTTCTTTGATCTTATGATAGTATCTTACTAATTCCATCCAATGTATTATTATTATGGGTTACATTTAAAAAAAATAAATTCTGCTTACCGGATGTTGCTGTCTCCTTGTTTCACTTCGTTCGATCTCTGATCCTCCTAAGATTATCAGGCCACTTGTTGCATTCCTTTGGGATCCTTCGAAATTAATAACACCAATAACTCCGTCACACAAAATGCAATGAATAATCCATATGAGAAAGGGTAACATTATCATCAGTTATGAGTTATTTTAATATACCAACTACACTGTGTTTAGAAAAATGACTTATTTCTGGATTTTCTTACAGCACTTTAAATTATTTTGTGATAAATTTTTCCAAAACTATCTACCAATTATTTTCAAAAATTCACATAAAGAGTTTAAATCTTTGGAAGTAACTACAGCCGTTTTCAAAAATAACTCCTCGCACTAACAAATCGTTTGCTTATAATATTCTGTTTTGGTCTTCGATGAATTTGAAGATGTTCTATAATGAGTAGGCTTTGTTTCTTCGCACTGCGCAATGAAGCATATCGTTTACAAATTGATCAAATGTATGCCTTTTGTTTAACTCGCTTCCTATTACAGTAGGTTTTGCTCGACTCTGAAGCGGACGTTTAGTTTATTAAAGAAAAAATTGGAACATACTGAAAGCGGCTAATTTGCGTGTTGCCACTGTCAGAGTTATGAAAAAGTAATCAAACTGATAAGGGAAGCATTTAAGAGAGATTGGAAATGATGCATATGTGCGTGACGAGCGAAGAAAGAAAGATGTAGGACGTATAAAAAGAAAAAAAGAGAAACATCCAAGGTGAGCGTCTTGAAGAAGAATCCTTTTATTTTGCGATACCGTCATTTCCGGTGATCACTGGAGCGTTGAGTGGGGAATTTATGCTTACCTTCCCCTTTTGTCAACTTGACGGTGGGTGTCAAAGGTATCGCCCATGCCTCTCTCTTTTTTTTAACATGGTCGAAAGGCCACACCTTTCTCAAATATAACTTTTGGTTTCGAAAAGACCACACAAAGAAACCCATTTTTGTGTAAAAATTGCTTTGGCGGTTGAATATGTGAAAGTGAGAAAAATATTTCACTCCATTTGGAAAATATCTAAGTGCTGTTCAAAAATTTTTACAAATAAACTATTTCCTGAATTACTGCATTTCTTTATGAATTCTTGCATTCCTTAATTCTGAAAGTAACATATTTCTGCACTTATATGCTCTCTATTTTTAATTACTATAACATCAAGAAATATTTTCTGTCAAGAATCTCAGAAAACCGATTCAGGCGAACTACCATTGATATTAGAATCACAAAATTACCTTTAAAAGTTAAAAATCCAACTATTTTTGTGAGTAACAATTTAGATAAATCTGCGTAAAAATAATTTTATTTGAAAATTATTAGGCAATAAAATTGTATGATATGAATTGCAAAGTTTCTAGTGGTACATAAAAATTTATAAAACAAGTCCAATTGTCAGTAATTTAGAAATTTTTAATCCATAAACCTTTTTCCCATTTATTGTATTTTTTTATCTAAGCAGCCTAATTTTTCAAGAATCCAAGTGATTATTTGTTCTTTAAATAAAAATGGATCATTAAATTCTTAAATATTTTGTTTTAAGAGCAAAATAGCCATGAGGTTCTTTTAGTTACATAAATATGCCTGATATTTGTTTATTTAGTCGTTTTATTTGACTTTATGGAAAATATTTTTATTTGAAATTTATATAATAATGATATCTTAGAAATCGTTACACATAATATAGCTTTTATTACATTTTACACATTTGTAATTCATAAAATTTGCAGACTTTCAAACATCCATCATTATAAATTTAACTGCTCTTTTCTTGTGCTTATACAAATATTAAAAATGACTCAAATGTTAAAAATTATTGACACTATTATACTAAATCTCTTGCTTTAATTTGCCAAAATTTTTTAAAATTTTCATTGATTAAGAATTTTTAGTTTAATTTTAATCATGAGACAATAAGAAAATTTAAAATTTATCAATTTGTTTTTCCAATATGTGTGGTTCAGATTTTAATAATATTTTTATATTTTATCAGTTCACGATAAGATTTCTTGACAAAGCAAAACGCTTAAATCCTTTATTAAAAAAGCAGAGAAATGAAGTATTATATTTTACGTTTGTTATCTATATTGTTTAAAACCAGTGATGCAAGTCAGAGAGAGCAAGAAGGTTATGTTCAGTATGTTAATCTTTCTTTTTGTATAGCAATTTGTTTCATTTTCCTGTAAGTTTTGGAGGATATTTGATCCTTGTGAGAAATGTTTCCTCTTAAAAACAAAGATATAACGATTTCCTGAAAAGGGAAAGAATCATTAAAATAGTTTATAAATTTCAAAAATTAGAAAAATAATTTAATATTTCCTTCTTTTGTATTATGTTTTAGAAAAAGATTTACTTTTGAATCATTGAAACCTACACATTTTACTCATTGATTTTAGATGGTAACTTTTCTTATGTCCAAATTTTATTCAAAATGATATTAAAACTGAATTTGAGGACACGATTTTTGCCAACATTACATTTAAATTAAATTAAAATTCATATAAAATTTTTGATATAAAACTTATGTGTTGAGCAAAGAATTTTGAAAAAAAAAATAAAGGAAATAACATTGCACATTTGATGGAAATTAGTATATTTCTTAAAACAAAGTTGTTATGCTAGTTAATAGCGTTTGGAATATTTCCTACATTTTAAAGATATAATACATATTTTTAATAGTTGAAATTCTTATGCTCTTTCAATATTTTCTATTAAAAATATGCATTATTTGTAGTTAGATACTGCTGTAAATAGTAGATAAATTAATAAATTATAATTTTTTTAAGAACCAGTCAATTTTCATATGAAAAAACATGAAATTTTGTTTTTTAGTAATATAAATTTATAATATTTATGTAAAATATATATAATTTCCTCTAATACTAACTAAAGCATAAATAAATTAATATTTTTATAATAAAATATGCTTACCAACAAGAAGCAAAACTTTAAATTTAATTCGATTTATTCAGTTTGGAATATATATGCCACTAGAAGAAATGAGAATACGCCTGAATATGATAATGATTACAGTATTTATAATTTGAAGAAGGTATTATTGTTGTTGCATTTGACACTTGACAAAGTCAAGAATGCCCATCAGGGACTGGGCGAAAAAAAGCGTTTATTTATTTATTTATTTATTTTAACAAAGCACTTTTTTACGATAGTGGGCTTTTGACTCATAGATGGCAGCACCATCTGGGTCTTCCAATGTAGAGTTAGAAGTCAAAGAAGCTTTAAGGCCGGCTCCTAGCATCCCCAGAGATATCAATTTGGAATGGGAGCATAGAGGACATTGCGACTATGACATATTTTAAGTGCCCCAGTCATCATTAGTGAATACGACAAATCTTCGTATAATCCGGGATTCGAACTCATCCCCTTCCGGTAACGAGAACTACACCTTAACCGACAATGCCATCGCGGCCTATCTGAAGTACGTTCTTCCACCTATTAAGCAATTCACAATAAAGCAGCTAGATTAGTAAACCAGCAACGTTTTCCATAAATGGCTACTAATGATGTCCAATTGTGAATACCCTCTACCTTCCTGTACCTAGCCCTGAGTTGGCCTCTACATGTTAAGTAAAAGCTTCTCAAATCCCTGATTCTAAATTACGAAGCCTACCATATAAAGTAAACCAATGGGATTCTTCATAATAATTTATATCAATGGGAATCTTCATACTATAGAAACAGAGACCAAGATGAAGACCACCAATACTAGGTCTGATGGCCACAAAAGTATTATTCTTTTTGGAGGCATGACCTATTTAACTTGCTCCAGTTACTTTTAGTGAACACGACTGATCTTCAGTTTAGTCTGGATTTGAAATGAATACCTTTCCATAATGTGAAAAGCGTTTTAATCAACCGGATATCCACGGCATCAATATATTCGAATGTGGTAGATGGAAGGTAAGCTTGAAGATATGAGCAATCATAGTAAAATATAAACTCACACTGATACTCCATAATACTATAATACTCTGCAGACCATCGTTCCCATTAGAATGTTTCTAAGAATGCTTGAAAGAGTAGCCATTGCATGACCACATCGTTATAATATTGAGCTATCCCTAGAATGAGAACTAAAGGAATTTTTCAAACATACCTAATGTCGCTCCTCAACATGCTAAGAATAATGCAAATCGAATTCCTTTTCAGACGGCTTGTGGATGGCATTGATCACAAGATCGCTTCGACCAATAATATATTCAAGTTTAAAGCATGGTTACCATTACAATACTATATGATGCACTATTGTTTACCGTGTGTCTACACAGTGCAGTTGCTTAGGGTCAACGGAACACAAACACTTAAACTTTATCTTACAGTTCACTATTGTACATAAGAGGCGCTGTGGTCTGGTTGGTTAGGGCGTCGTTCATAGTGAGCTTGAATCCCAACTTAACCGATGATCCATCGCGTTCACTAAAGGCGGTTAAGTCACTTAATATATAGGTAGTGGTCTCTGCTTACCATTACCCTGACTTATATAATACCTGATTTGATCGTATCTAGAGGTATTATGTCCTCTAAGTGAAATAATACCTCTGGGGGGAGAGAAAATCAAGAATTGGAGGTCTTCGTCTAGGTCCCTGCTTTTAAATTGCGAAGACTCCCACTTAACAGGTAAAATTCAACTATGGGTTAGATACAGAAAAGTATATTATTTCAACGATAATAACTGTTTTTCAAGGTAGAAAATTATCAATTTGAAAGATATAAATTAGTATTAATTTTTGGTAAGTTTCAATTGTGTGATATAATCAAATTTGATATAGGACTCTGTCACATAAACATTTGCTCCTGAAAATATAATAGAAAAATTAATTAGGGTTTACTGTTGACTTGTGATAAAACCAAACATTTCTGCGTAGAAGTTCCCTGGTTCCCCTGGAACATAGAAGACATTTCATTTGTCTGTAATAAATGCATGCTCAACATGATTTAATAACTGAAATGAATATTTATTGTAAATTAATCAATAAGTCATGGAAACAAACTGTGTCAGTGGAACAAAAAATAACGGAATGTCAATAGAAATAAATAAAAAATACGGGCAAATTAATTCAAATACGCCATGGAAAAAAATTATCTTATCTTATCTAGCGTTCCATCACTTTTCTATTATAGATTCGCCATTTTTGAATATTTTATTAACACATATTTGCAATATAATGTATGTTTAATTTTTTCTTTACCTAAATTGTAAATCGTGCAAATGATCCTTTAAAGTGAAATAAGCAAAACCCATGAAGGCATCAATTTTAAAAACATACAAAAACTAAATTCAAAATAAACTTTTTATAATTTTTTTCACATTTTTATGTTTGTTTATCTCGTGAAAGTATTTTTTTAAGAGGTTATTGTAGTACAATATAATAACTGAAGCATGTTAATATTGTTTGTTAATTCTTTAATAGGCACAAATTTATAAAGTAAACAAAATTATCCTCTTAATTTAACTGTCATTTTTATAATTTTACATTAATAAGTTTATCAATTTTTATTAAATGCCGAAATAAGAATACAAATTTTAAAATATCCCAATTTCTTTCATTTGCTGAAAAGCACAACAATTTTACAAGACAAAAATTTTTTTATAGTATTTTATTTTCAAAAAAGTTTCTATTTTGTTTATTATGCCCTGGTTTCCAATTTAACAGTTCGTGGGTTCGAATCCCACTTTGGGCATGCATGTTCGATGTGATTTGGTTTTAAATTGTAAGTGAAGGTTTAATTAGCCATCAGGTGCGAATGATGATAGTTGAATGTCAAACAAACCTTGAGCATAATCCAATTAAATTATAAATCAAATTAATAAATGCTAATTAATAAGGTCAGCGGCAGATTCATGGATCTAGTCAGATTTCACCAGGCTGAGTTGGAGATCAGCTGCAACAACAACAATCAAAGTTTGATGATTATGTCATACAAGTAACTTTGTTCAGTTAACATCCCAATAAATTTTCTTTATTTATTAGTCATACAGATATAAAAATAAACTGTTTCAAAATAAAAATCTTAATATCTTATATAAGATTTAAAACTGAAATTTCAACATAAGTCTATTAATGCAGGGTAAGAGGAGAACTGAATGATCAAGTTCAAATAATAAATTCATGAAGTCATTATCTAGTCTAGTCATTTTCAATCATCATCAGTTGTTTTGGAAACAATAGTGGAAAATTTTATTTATTTTTCAGTCAGAACATTTACAGCAGCACTGCATATATCTTAACATTTTGTAGTAAAAAAAGATGTCAAGTTGATAGATTTTTCTTCGATGTTATCTTTTTGGAATAATAACAAGCCAAAATTGCCAAATGAACTGACCTAGTTATGTCTGTAAGTTAGTCGAGGTAAAGAAAAGAAAAATGCAGAATTTATGCCTTCTATCTTTTTGTTGGTAAGTTATGCCTTTACGTCATTTATTAATTTTTGTTTTTTAAAGTGTTTTGCTCTTAAATCTTGATTTTTATTTTTGTATAATTAATTCTTCATTTTCAAAATCTTCGAAAAAAAATTACTTTTTTTAACGCACTTTTAAAAACTTATTTAAGAAGGATATAGTTCTTAAAGGATGTCATTTCTTTAGAAATATTAAATAGTGCATGGTATATTCCTGTTTATATTGAGAAACATTCTATTTTAGCAAATACATTTGCAACTGAAAAGTAAACATCAGTTAAATTTAAACTGAATTTCCTCAAACTTGTTTTTTACTAAGATTATATATATTCAGCAACATAAGAAATTGCAGAAATCCAATTTTATAATATAAATTAAATTTTATTTATTGATTTTTTATAATTTAAAATAAGCTAACAACAGCACTGGATAAGTCCATTTCTCAAATCCAAACTTTATTGAATATCATATTATTATTTCGTTTAATTAGTGTATTTAAAATAATTATGCATGTTCATTAAATATTATATTTAGTGTCATCAAAATATATAATTTTATTTATTATTTAATGTTTGGTAAAAAATAATATTTTGGGATTCATCATTTAAACTCTTAAGGAAAAGCAAAGGAATAACTGAACGCATGTCTTAAATTCCTATTTGCAAATTTTTTAATTTGGTAATTTTTTTGACGGATTTTATTGTTATTCTGATTGTGTTTTTTTATTGTTGTGCTAGGAAGATAAAAAATATTAAGAATATTTTACTGCATTTTATTTTGGCAACCACAACAGGGCAATTTTTCAAACAATTTGTTCCTACATCGCATCTTCATTAGAACACTTTTACGTATAATTTAAGCGAATTTTTATTTAAAAAATTCAAATGTTTCACAATTTTATCTCTATTTTTTATTATTAATCGCCTTTAATATTCTTACACCTAAAGTATTGGTGAAATAATTAAATCATTTTGTCCACACATTTTTTTAACTATCAAAAAATAAAATAAAAATATCAAAGGGATTATTCTGCATTTGTACCAGAATGTCTTCTTTAGTAATGTAAGCAATTATCTAACTAATATCTATATTAACAATAATAATATAAATTGAATATTTGGGCCTTTATAAAACTATTAATGAATTAGAATCTTCAGAAATAATCTTAAATTAAAACAATTTTAAATTTTTACTTTTTATCAGAAATCATGTTTAACATTTTCAAAACTAACTCGTCTGCATTTAGTATTAGTAAAATTTGTTATGATTTAATGAAAAATATGTTTACGAATTATAATAAGTAAATTTTCAATATGAAAGTTATATAAATCACTGTAAATATGTTGTTGTCAATGTAAGGATGTTATTAAAATAGGATATAAACATTTATTTTCAATTTAATTTCTAAATGTTTTAAGAAAATAAATATTTAAAACATTTTATATTAAAACCTAGTTAATGAAATTTCATGCATATATTCTTTTATAGATTATGTAATTATTATCTAACTAAAATATATCGAAATCATTTTTTTAAGCATGGGATATTTTTGTATAGACATGAAAATATTTGTCACACCCAATTTCAACACACTTCAATACCTTCAAGGTCATTTCTTTCTCAACGTCAAAACGATATAAAGTTACGTAATTTTAGAGCACTTTCATTGATTATAAAAGGAAAGATGATCGAAATAATCCCAAAAGTTCTTGATAATGTTTTGTATCACTACTGATCCGCATCTCGGATTCCGGGTCAAGTTTCCAGATCGATAAAACAATAAAGTGAATAAAAATATATTGGTCTGTTTTATTTCAATAAAATATCTGTTATCAATCACGTGTGTATGTAGATTAAATTGAAAGTTACGAATATTATTGTCATTTATATAACAGTTGTATATTAAAAAGAAGTAGTTTATGATGCAAAATTATATACATATCATTTATATGATGGAATCTTTATTTTTTATAAATCATCATCCTCGGTTGTTTCAACATTCTTAGAGCTTTATCATGGCTTAGGTACAGGACTGTGTTCTTTGGAATTTAAAAGTACCAGGTTGTTAAATTCCGGGCTCAGCCATGGTTAAAGTTTTGGAAAACAAAATAGTTTATTGGGTTTTTCACACAATGGCCATTCTTTGTACACGACGACTGTTTATACCGGAGTGCTATTTAAAATGGATTCTGAGCCACCACAAACATTCATACCTAAAGTGGAATTCAAACACATGGATTGTGGAACTAAATGACAGCACTCTACCGCAAGATTGGTCAGCAACAGGGAAAGATCTGTAGGATACATGGAGGCGAGTAATTACCACCAGTTGGAATGGCTGTTTAAGAGTGTTCCATGTTTTTTTGCGACATTTAAATAAGGCTTACTGCTAAAAAAAAGTCTTCACAAAAACAGCAATAACGCGTGATGGATGTCAAGCCTTAAAGCAGCTTGGTGTAACGCTTGAAAAAGGATTTAGACGTGAATTATGAGCTGTCAAATCGTTATTCAAATTTCTCTTACCGCATTTTTATAGTAGGAAAAAATTTTGTGTTACAAATAAACTTCTCTGAAAATTTCCCATTTTTTCTTTTCTAGAAATTAATTACAATACATTTGATTTGATAGTGTGATTTGCACTTTTGATATGTCCTTGCTTTGCTTGTATTGAGATTTTTTTAAATGTAAAACAATGCTGGTTGATAAAGAAAAACACTCAATTTGACTGATAAATTATAAGCGGAGATAAATATATCACAGTAATATTTATCGTAGATGGTATTAACGATTCTCGAACAGTGTATGATTTTACGGTTCGTAAGTCTTAAATCAAATTTGTGCCATCTGCAAAAATAGAATGATACAGAAGTATAGTTTTTTATTTTAGAGAATAATAACACATAGAACTATATTTTATTTGTAAAGCTGGATTGGACTTATTTTGAATGTGATTTCATGAATACATTGAGGGACACAAATATTCTATGAAATAAATAACACTCTTGAAGCTGAAATAGTTATGACTTTTTTGATCAATATTATTTTTGGAACAAATGACGCCAACTTTTCTCAAAATTGACAACATAGAGAAATGAAAAATAGACATAATTTGGATTTCATTTTAATTGTTCCTACATATATAAACAGGAAGATATATAATATCAACTCTTTTGATGTTAAGTTTCATATTTGGGAAAATGTAAGATATATTCCACTTCTAATTTATTACTACATTTTCATTTTTGTGACTGAAGAGATGAATATTTTATATTTTAAATTATTTTTGAGTTTTTTTCTTTTTCCATAAAAACTATTTTCCACTATGGCGATTCAATATAAATTTATAAATCTTTTTTATGAATTAAAATATATTACTATTTATTGCAGTTCTCACAATATATGTATAATATAATTTTAACAATATAGCATCAAATTTGAATGAGATGCTGCTTCGAGATAATAATATAGAATTTGTTTAAAAAACATTTGCATCTATATCTTAAAGAATATGTATTAAAATAAATAAATCATTTCATTAAAATTTTACTCTCGAATATTTGATAATTTTCTAGACATAATTTTAGTTTTTTATATTGAATGTATTTTGACAATAATGACATTAGAATTTCACGTACAAGAAAACATGTAAAAGTTTAAAAGAATGGCATAAAAAAAATAAAAGAATAAATGCTAAATTTTAAGCCGGCTTTTAAGATCTAAAGACGTAAGCTTATGGCGATAAGCTTCTAAGAACTTATAAAGTCTCGTGTTTGGATTATTATCTTTGTTTTTAATCCTTTCCAGTTTTATTCAAACACTTTCCAATGAGGAAGTTGCTTCAACAGAAACAATTCAGTATTTTACAGCGAGCAATTCAGACTTAGAAGACTTAAACCGAGCCAACAATAGCAGATGTAAAGATGTCTAACATTTACATGAATCAAGCATAACAGCTGTTCTGCTCTACATGTATGGACGACAGACATTGCGTCATAAAATGTTCCAATGTCTTGCTTTATAGATATATGTTCCAATATCTCAGTCTTGCTTATCTCAGTCTCATCTCTGAACTTTTTCAGTTTTAATAACTCCCAAATGAGATATATGGAACTAAACATTTTTCAAAATATTAATAAACATGCTCAACGAATATTTCAATATAAGTTATTTTTAAGTAAATCTTAATCACCAATTCATTTGCTTGTCTGAAATCAAGATGATTTCATTAGCGTTTGATTGATAGTATATAAATCACTTAAGGGTAAATATTATGAAAGCAATTTCATTTATTTTTAGCAAAACCGATGATTACTGTATGCATTATATATCATAGATGAATTTAAATGTGTCTTAGAAAATTTAATAATAAAAAATAAGAAATTTTTCCCCTTATCAAAATACACAAATTTCTTATTCCACTAATTCCGTACACTTCGGACTTTAAGAATAATTTCTCCTTCAAATGTGGTTTTATAACGATTTATTAGAACAGAATATCCTATTTTTAAAGTAAATATAGTTTTTCGGAATGCAATTCATAAATGCAATTGTTGGATATAAAATGCATGAAATAAATAAATACATGAAAAGTGTAGACGAATAGAAATAAAACTGAATACTTTCCTAATCCATAAAGTTGCGTGCTTTGGTAATAACTTACATGTTATTTCTATGATTTTCAGGTACATTTCATAGATTTGATTCCCACCAAGATAACACATTTTTGTAATGGTTCGGAATTCACTTTAAAACATAGGTTCCTGATCAATTCACCCTCGTTTGCTATGAAGGACCTAAGAAGGATAATTAAACAAAGCATGGCTTGTGTGTGTGGTACCTTTTTTAGAACTTTTTCTCAAGGATAAGTTAAAAATATTTGAGTCTTTTCTTAAATCCTAATATATTAGAAATGTAGATAAATAGAATTTTAATTATTTAACTGTATGATGAGATAATTATTCCCAATAGCATAGTAATTCGAAAATGTGAAAAATGGAAAAATAATTGAAATTTGTAAATTTATTTGTAAATATTATTACATTTTATACTCCAGTTTACTTTTTAATAATTTAAATATATAAAGTCTTATATATATTTTGTATATCTTTCTTCATTTTAATATTTACTACATTGTTACATAGCAGTATAATGATAGTATTATAAATAAATATTTAATTGAAAACCGATTAAATTATAAATGAATTGTATAATAATCCTAGAAGAATAATATTATTTAAATAACAATATTTTATTATTCAGAAAAACATATTTTATATAAAATGCGTTACAAAAGCATTTTTAAAAAAATTTAAATATTGTAAATCCTTATAATTTTTAAGACTATTTTGTAAGATGTTATTAAATCTATTTTGAAAAAAGCGTGAATTAATAATTTTTTTATCATTACATGCTATCTTTATTTTTTCAATATATTTATGAAAAATAATATTATTATTCTTTTATAAAAAAGGTAAAAGCATAAAAACTCTCATTTTTTCAATATTGTTGAATATTTCCAAACTTAGATGGTAAAAATTTATTTATCTTTATGAAATACATTTAGTTCGGATAAAAATAAATTTTAAAGAGGCAAATTTTAATTAAATTAAAAAAATTCGAAATAAAGACGATAAAAATTCTTAATTAGATTAAAAAAATGAAAATAAAATTTTTTTCTCAGTAAAATTTCATTAAATTTTATAACAATTGTTTTATTAAAAAAGGAAAAAAATCTCTTATTTCAATAAAGTACTTTTTCTCCAAAATTTTATTGCAGATTTCATTTGCATTTTAATAACATTTTGACATGAAGAAAACAAATTTGATTCCTGCTTATGATAAATATTTTCATACAATGCTTTTCTATAATTTATAATCAATGAAATATTTTGAATGTATAAACTTTGGAATTTTGAATGTTTGATATCCAAATTATCTAATTTTAACACGAAAAAAACTTGAAAAAATTTAACAATAAAACTAGTAATATACTTTTATTGTATTAATTGTTATTTTCTTCAAGTACAAATTAAACATGTTTATAGTTCTTCCCCTGTATTTAAATGTGTGGCAAACTTAGATTGTTTAACCCCTTTAGTTTCTTTTACTATAAACATAAGAACTTCTCTAACTTTGGTTACTCCCAAAGAGTTCACATCCAATATTTACTGCCAGTCTAACATAAGAGTAGCTGCCGCCAATTTGTTTGTGCTTGTCTGTTGTTCTGAAATCACGACTTGCTCAATTTTTGACGGCGGAAACAAGAAGGAAGGCGCCATTTTGACATACTGAGCTCCTTAATGGCGGTTTTGGCAATCTTTTTTTGTTATAATTTTTGAAAAGCCTTATGTATATTAATTATATATATCATTTAAATTTTATAACTTAAATTTAAAATTGATTTTATGTAAAAAAATAATGAACAAAGAAAATAAAATTAATGTATACAAAAATTTTTCTTGCCAAATATAACGATTCATAATTATCAAAAACTAAAATTATTAATAATATAACCAAATTTAATGATTATTGTAATTTTCATTAATTTTCAAATAATTTTCTAGAGAAATAAAATTGTTTTATAATTGAAAATATATTTTAAAAATACAAATGAAAATATATATTAAAAAAATAAAGGAAAATCAATAATGAAATGACATTTGGGATTACTATCAATGAAAATTCAAGTACGATATTTAGTACTTCAAATCTAAGAAAACGTGAGTCAATGATGGTATTTAAAGTTTTAGAATAATAGTATATATATAAAATCGCCAATTCATACATCCTTTACTTCAGTTTGAAACAGACAACCTGTGTTACTATAACAGCCACCAGCAATTAGACTAACTTGTGAAAACTATTCTTATGTTAAACCAATTATAGCATACATGTATATGTTTTGTTTTTGAAGTTTAAGTGCTATAAATACTAATAATGCAATGTACAGAAACTCAAGAATATTTCTACCGTTTAATGATTGCGACCTCGTTTAAAATCACAATAAAATTTTAATTTTTAACTTTTAGCTTGAATCGAAATGAGTAGAAGTTGAAGCTTATTTCTATTAGTAAGTTGCAATGAATATCTATAACTGACAGGGCTTAAGCAAAAGAAAACTAATCTTAATATTTAAAATTTCTTCATGCATCCGGAAATTTGCATCAAAGAAATTATAACTTGTATCTTAATTATGCAAAATGATATTCAAGATTATTTAGTATAATTCCTTCATTCAACAACATAACTTCAATAAATTAATTTATTTGGAATAATAATATAAATGCAAGATTGTAAATAAATCGCAATTATATAGTAAATGATTGAATAAAAAATGTAATTTAAAAAATGATGTTATTTATAAAAGAATTTCATGAATAAAAAAGTTTTGATGCATTCATTAAAGATAATGTGATTGCGATGATATATCCCCATCAATTTTCATCAATAGTCCATTGTTGTGTTATTTAAAGTTGATATATGTGTAAAATAATGATTGAAAAACAAAAAGATTCCTCTATTACAATGGTAACACATAGATAATAAGATCAGGCATACAATGCAACAAAATTTAGTATTTAATTTCAATAACTACTTTTTATATAATATTAATGTCTTATTCAGTTGCATACAATTGTTTTTCATTCATTAGTAGTTTTTAGAAATATCTATTAATAAAATTAGTTTCAAAATTTCTTATAATAGAAACAAAACTAAATAAATAATTTTATTCTAATACTTCGGTTGTGTTAGAACATACAAAATTTGTTTTTTTATGGATACCAGATTATTCAAAACATAATCCTATTTAAGTCTGTAATATCTATCATACTCAACTAGTCTTAATTTGTTGCTTATGTGCTTAAGGTACTTGCGCAAATGTCCCTGATTTCTATCAAAACAATTTGAAAATAAATGCAACAGGAATATATAGATAAGTTGAACTTATAAACACAAAATATACTATTATTTATAAAAAGAACATCATAAAACTAAAATGAGTGTTTCGGTAACAAACATTCAATTGAAACTAGTAACTTCACTATAAAGCTTAAAGGGAAAATGGGTTATGGTAAAAATATTTGGATAATATTTTATTAAGATACGAGGTATTCATGTGTAGATGAAAAAGAAATGAGTATAGATATGTATTTTGAAATGTATGGAAAATATCCAATAATTATCGTAAACATGTTTCAATAATAGCGTAAATATGTAATGCATCGAAAATATCCGTGTAACGTTATTTCTGAGTTCATTTTCTAAAAGTTTTATTCATTTATTTATTTTTTTATAAATGTCAATAATAAATAAAAATTTAATTTGGAGCATATGTATAAAATAATTTTAAATCACAATAATATTATGACCTGCATAATACTGCCATATTTTCAATTCAGGCTATGCCTATTTTAGACTTACGGTAATCAACAGTTATAGAATTAGAAAGTATATAGAAATATATTCACGTTTAACATTTCATTTGCTTATAAATTGTGGTCTTAATAATAAGAAAATAATAATGCATGATTAATTAATAGGGTATCTAAATGGATAACGTATTACTCATGTTTTCATGAATGATTGCCATTTCACACGCGTCAAATTGTGCAATTACATCTATGGCGATCGTAAGGGGCCCTCATTCGTATTTGCTTTATCACTTAAAGTCCAATGCGGGTGCGTATTCATGAAAAGGATGAAATACTCAATATTTTACATAAAATACTGAAAAAAAGCACATGCATATTCACTTACAAATGACAAAAAGGAATAAAGAATACGAGACAAGCTTCAAATGTTCGTTGTTTCTCATTTGCATGATTTAAATCATTCAACACTTAATAATTTAGCATCAAACCGAATATGTTATGCAACTTATCTCAAAATGGTTTCGTAGTAAGTAAATCTCTTTTGCATTAAGTAACTTATGGGAAGATTTTGTTATCGTGTTTACAACAAGGAAATTTGAGTTCCAACATAATCATTAAAAACTTTCATTTTCTTTATCTTTTACTTTGTTGAAAGTGTATTTTAATAATGTCGAAAATCTTATTCAAGTTATACCATTTCCTTGACACGCTATGATTGAAAATTGGATGAAAAAGAATGCTTGCGTTCTCTAAAAGCCTTCATTTATTCAATTCTTTTCTGCTACTTTCAGCACTTGCGTGACTTCACATCTGTGATGACCAATATTTTTTTTTGTCAAATTCTTATAATCTTTAAATTTTTGCTTTAAAAATTTTCTTGCAAAAATACCATTAAATGTCCAGTGTTCTGAATTTTAATTTTTTCACCATTAATTTGGTGAATAAAGTTTAGAAACTATAAAATAATTGAGATCAAAGCTAAGATTTTAGATTATCATAATGTGTTGAATCCGTGAATCATTTATTTTGGCGACAGTAGCTTTGCTGTTAGACCAGATGGACTCAAATCAGAGCCAGTATCATGATTTCTGAAAAACAATATGTTTAAATTAAATATAACTGTAATCATATAATATTACCTCAAAATTATTATAAATATTATTTCATAAGGGAAATAAATAATTTTTCCAACAATAAAGTGATAAAACGTATGATTTCTACTATGAAATGAAGTTAATTTTTTGATCAAACTAAAAATCATCATGAAATAAGTATATACTCCATCGAAAATGATTAGATTTATGTATAACCACTTGCATATTAAGTGATTAAAACACGTGATTTTGATCCAAGGTAAAGTGATGGAACTGACATTTGAGTTAGTGTTGCTCGACAATGTAGGTGGAAGCGTACGTTCACCGGGATGCCTCCACAACCGTACGCAATTATCATCTGTCCCAAAAGGAATCGAGATCATAACTAAACACATCACATTTTGCAATCAAAAACACTCTGTGGCATTCCACATGGCTCGGGTTTGGCAATACTGTAGATGGAGTTGCCGATGTTTCAGTGTTAAAATCCAAACACGAAATGGTAGCTTAGATAGCAGATTCACTTTTGCAAGGTTCCTGGAAATGGTTTGTGGAGCAATTGACACCCCTACATCTGCGTGTATCGTGAAACGATTCACTACGGGATCCACAAGCACTTGCAGCACGATCCTTTGATCACCTTGTCTCGTCGTCTTTCTAGTAGCCACAGAGCAGGTAAGCCGCACATAGGTATCATCTCGTGTCTACTGCTTCTAATATGTTCAGACGGGATACTCCAAATGATCGACTAGGCGAGCAACACTTCGCATTGACCAGCCTGAGGCTTTCAAGCTATTGATGAGGTTTTAAACTAGCTTAACTGTGCGAAATGTTTTCTCACATGTTTCCCTGGCATTCTTCGTTGGCATGTGATCGTCAAGTTTCTGAATCCTCTACCGTACCGAACTGAAACCTGTTACAGTTTGTAGAGGATCTCCTTTCTGATTATAGCTCCACCACTGGGTGTGTTGTTATGCACATTGGCACTTTAATCTAACTTAAAACATTTGCATATTGAATCTTATTGTATATATTTGCAAAGTTTTGGCACTTGTACCTTTCTTCTTTCTTGGTGCTCTATTTTCAATGTTCCTGAGTGTATTTCTATGAAAAAATGTATGTGTTTTAAATTTAATGATACTTTAATTCTCTTACAACATAGAATTTATTTGCATGCCACTCAGAACCAAATAATAACTATAATATTAACTTATAGAAAATTAATTAGCTGATTAAGACAGATTAAAAAAAAATTAAGGACAATAATATGCATTAAAAAGAAACACGAGAAAAAAAGCATTCTTTATCAAACTACTATTCAACCTATAATATTTATTTTAAAAGCATTAAAATTGTAACATGCAGTTTTTGTACTAACCTTAGAATTATTAATTTAACATTCTAAATTGAATAAGTAAATTTATTCAAAGTAATCAATATAATCTGCGTCTGTTTGAAACGTAACCTTTTTTTCTTTTTGGGATACACTCTTTATTATAATGTTAGTGAAAAAATTTCAAAGATCATGCAGATTTATATAAGTAACATTGTAGAAAAATATTTTTGGAACAAATCTAATTTTAAAATATCTTTAGTTTGAGAAAATTGATTTTTTAAGAACTAATAATACACACATACATATTTGTTTATTTAAATTTACACAAACTTCCTTGGTATTTTTTTACATTTTTTATCTTTTGTAAAGTACATTCTATTTACAAATGCCAAGAGATTATATACTTTCCTCATTTCTGCTATCGACAAACAAATTTTACACTTAAATAAAAAAGTTCTGTAAACATCACATTTATTTAGCAAGACATTAGTTTACGTATGAAGTTACACATAGCCTCGTAAATATTGCTTCAATTACTGTGAAATGTCATACAAAATAAAATTACATTCAAAAAGTATGTGGAATCGAATGAAAATATCGAACAACTTTGTTTTTTATATATTTTATGAACACTTTTTGAGTACTTTTTATTTTTACACTGGTATTCAAATAAAGTGTTTTAACTTCATAAATTATCGCGATTTTCAATCATGCATTTTCTTCAAAAATTTTTTTTTTAAATTAAAGTGTTATACATACATACATACATACATACATACATACATACATACATACATACATATATATATATATATATATATATATATATATATATATATATATATATATATATATATATATATATATATATATATATATATAGCGCAAAGCTAAATCAGTAAAAATCTTCTTTATCATAGGCAAAGTGAGGCATGCTTTATATAGCTGATTTTATTTATAAAACTAGTTTTATTTAGCAAATATTCTCTCAAGACTTCTGAAACAGATATGCAAATGACATTAAATAAAACTTGTGTATGAAATTCTGTACAATTACATTTTCTTTCTTTCTTATAAAATTCTTATATTATTTTTTTAAAAAAATCCTGAAGTTTTGTGTGGTATATTTTCATTTGTAACTTAATATTAATTTTGTGCTACAATGTTACTGTGGATGAATTTAATGGTTATGGTTTGAAAATTCATTTTATACATTTTTAAATATCTGTTACATAATATTAACAAACGAGTTGCTTTTTCAAAAAGCTATATTCCATAATTTAAAAATTAAGCTATTTTATGAGATATTAGCAATGACTGTGACCTCACATTCCTTGATTTTTTTCTCATAATTTTCTGTTAAAATAGAGTTTTGCTTTCCCGTAAATCTTAATTTGTATAGATGAAACTTTCAAATGAAAACCATAAAATTTTTGTTCCTGTATATTTAAAGGAAATCAACTGAATATTTTGGTCTACAAAATCAATCATTGCAATCATCTTAGATAAGCACTGTCATGTAATGGTCAAAGCAAGTTATTCCCTTTCAACAATTTAATTAAAGTTGTGATATTCTAGTTCGTAATTATAGCAATAGATGACGGCTGTATCAAATGTGAGCAAGGAACGAATGTGTTCTAAATTATTTGTGATTTCATTAATAAATTTGAATAAATAATATTTATCGCTATTTTTAACTATTTCACTTTCTCAAACCAACTGAAAGATTTAAGATGGGAAAATCTTTGAATTTCAAATGTTAAATTTTAGACGATAATAATAAGTGGTTTTTTTTACGAATTGTTTTGAAGTTACTTATCCTGGGATAGAAAGAAATCATACTTCTTTGGATTTCATACAACGAATATTCAGCTAAATCCATTATAAATTAAAAATATAAAATTAATAAGTATTCTATGAATATTATTTTTAAAATTCAAATTTGTATTAGAAGAATCTATCTTTCAATTGATGAGTGTGTGTGATATTTTTTTAATAAAAATAAAATTTACTAGTTACAATATATTGAATTTCGAACCTTCTTCAAGGTTTTCAATACCTACCGTATCAAAATCTTCATTTCATCAAACGTCAATAAATTAGAACCATTCAATGATTCTAATTCAAATTCTGATGCTTTTCTGCATTTCTTATTTACTTATTTTTTTTTCTACAAAAAGTTACATAAATTATTTGTAACTATGCAAAGCTTCAATTTTTACTCATTCATTCTGAAAGGAAGTTTTGAGGAAGACAATTTTAATGTATGGGATGGAAAGAAAATATCATCTCCGTTTGATTCTTGTATACAAAGATAAATGTCTAAGATTTCGAAACTTAACAACTAAGATATTCGAATCGGACATTAAGAAAAAAAAATGCTTTAACTTATTTAAAGTAATTTATGACTTTTTCGTTCGTCATTTGTAAAATCCAATGACCAGAGGAGCTATGGTTTGAAGTTGTTCTGAAATACGATATACAGTCATATTCTCGAAGTGTTAGAAGATTCCATGATTTAGTGATTGTAGGCCAGACCAATATCATTCAGCAATTAATTGAGCAATGACAGCAGTTAAATTCTTCAGAAATTATATTACTCAACGATTTCGTTTAAAACATAAGTATATACATTTATTATTATTATTATTATTATTATTATTATTATTATTGTTGTTAATGCTTGAATGAATAAATATGGCACTGTGATGCTTACACTTTTAAGATCATTAACCAATATTAATCGTTATTCATTATCTGTAAAGAGGAAAAAAAATTGTAAATTCATGTTTAACTAAGAAAACCAAACATTTAGGTCTGACTAAAAGATATGAATAATTTAATTACCTATATTCGGTGACAAAGTAAAAAATCTAAAATAAAAAAAAGCATTTTCAGTGTGAGTACATAGATTAAAATAGGACATCTGTCTATAATTATTGATTTCAACAATTTCTTAATAAGTTTAAAGTTACAAAATACCAAATTAATTCATTCTCTTGATTGCTGAAGTAACAAAATAATAAAAGATAATCAGTTGGTCTACTCAATCTTTCTCCATAGTCAAGAATCGAAATTAAAAAGTCACAGAGGTTTCCAGAGATCAGAATACCTATTAGTGAAAAAAATGGAGATTGTTGTTACATTTTTGTAGTAAGAGGCGTATTTGTAGTTACAATAAGAAGTATTGACATGAGAACATTTTTTTCAATAAATTATTAAGCTGTTTCAAATAGGATATGAGGAATGTAGCAATGAAACCCCATTTAGTAGGTGAATTGTGTTCAATATCGAAATTTTTTTTTATGAGAATGATGAAACAATTTCCTAGAATAAATATTCAAGCACTACAATTATGTAGTTCATTATGAAATTTACAACAAACTAGAATCTTCAGATGCTTCAATCTCAAAAAGTCGTAGAGCTTCATTCATGTTTGGGAACTGTTCAATGGTACATTCGCCCTGAATGTAGTTGCTTTTCGAAACCAAAGTTTGAACCAGAACTTTTGCATCTGAGCCACAATCTCTGGCGACTCGAGCAATAAAACAGCCAAAATCAGCAGTTAAAGACCTGAAAAGTATAAGTGTTTAGTTGCTATTAATTATTTTTTATAAATTTCTTTATTATCAAAAGATAAGTAAAGAAAAATTGTTTTTATAAATAGAATACACCAACATAAAGTTATGTATTATACATATATTCAATGAAAAAATAAGGTTTTCAACATGCTATTGTTATCTAGTGCTTAATTGCAAAACCTTCCTAGAACAATTTTTTTGTTAATAGCAATTACTGCGCTGATTGAACAATTGCTGAAAATTTCTATTGGTAACTATATTCGTCTCTCTAATTAGTGAAAAGGTAAAATATATATAAGAAGTAAAATAAATAAAAATAAAATAATAATAATTATTAATTATTTATTAGATTTTGTTATTAACCCTTCTTTGCATGATTTTTTCTTTATTGGTGAAATAAATCAAGGTGATATAATTCATGCTCAAAATTAAAGGAAAAATGCTTAAAAAAATCTTGGTATATATTTATAGTATAAATTTAGCAAAAAACCATATGATGGAAATTTCATCATCATCCAAAGTTATTATTTAAAATAAAAAATTAAATGCAAATTTTTTCAGAAATTGCTCTAAAAATAACAGTAACACATGTTACAAACCTTTCTTCCACTCATTTTCACTTTTTTAGCAATAGAAACTCAAATATAATAAAGCAATACGTTTATTGCAACTACAACAAATAGCGGAATTACAACTTCAAGCTCGTTACACTGATAGTGACACTGGCATTTTTTGACAGCTATGTTCCTTTTTATGCAGTGGACATTAAAAAGGTATCCAAACATGATCAACTTAAAATGAACTTGTTCTTTTATATAATTTTTGGGCATTCAATGTTATGATGGAAATTTCTACCATTATGCAAAGAAGGGTTAATAAATAAATAATAATTATTAAAAATAAAATAAAAAGTGTTATTAGGAATTTGAAAGTTATGGTTATTATTTTTGGTTAAGGAAAAACTGTCAGAAAAATTAGAAACTCTTGTTAAAGGAATTAGAAGCATTACTTATGGTTTTTGAAATATAAGAAAGAATGTATAAGTAGTAACCATCATAGGAAATAACTGTGTAATCACATAAAATACATTAAAATATTTGAGAAATAACAGACATATTGACATAACAGAATACTCAAACATGACAAACGAAAAATATTTATGTATGTATGATTTGACATGTAAAAGATATGTACGTCAAATATTGCACAATATTTTAAATTTGTCTACATATGCATAGTTTAAAGCATTCTACATTTGGTTTAAAAAATGATGTAAAAGATACCATAAAATAGTTTAGCATATTTAACATTGATAAAGGTATTTTTTCTTCAGATAATAATGAATCATAATTTGTCACAATGTGTGCAAAGTGAAATTGCTTAGAAGCAAGAAAGTCACTGTCTTCGCAAACGGCAAATGTACAAAGGCATTTGAGTATTTGAGGCAAACTATTTCTAGAGTATTTTTATGGATAATTGATTGCACTCAGTGTAAATAAAAGCGTTTCTAAGGATCACACACATAAAATTCCCAAGCACTCACTCCAGTAGATGTGCATGTAAAAATGTTAAGTAGAAACAGCTCTCTTTTATACTGGAGCTGTATGTGCGATCAATTTGAGGACTTTCAATATCGAAGAGCAGTCTTATCACTGTAACATGATAAATAAAATTTAATTAAAGTAAAATAGAATGCTGAAATAAAAGATAATTATATACATTAAAGGGATCTATTGTGGAAAAATTTGATGCTATGTGTAAGATATGATTTCAGTTCAAGTATTATAAATATTTTTCCAATATTCATTTTTCATTTCTTTCTAGATAGACTTTTTGCACAAAAAGAATGGAGATTAGGTTAGAAGTAGGCAAATGGGGTACTTGTCAAATTCCTTAATTCACGGTTAATAATTTAAAATTTATTTAAACATACATTTTTTCACAAGGAAATTTGTACAATTTTAACCTTTACCAACATGGTAATTTTTCTTTCTAACAATCAACCTTTTACCAATGCTTAACTAAATCAACCTTTTAGATGTAAAAATGACTAATTGTTTCAAAAATATAGAATCCATATTTTTTTGTTCTCCAACATGTTCTTTTCACTTCTTACGAATTTGTTACTCATTCTTTTAATTTTCAATCATTTAAATAGATATAAAGTTGCCAAATGTTAAGACAGTAGTTACCCTAATTGGTAATTTTTTTTCTAAAGAATGCCTTAAATGTAAATAATAATATCTTTAGCTAACAAAATTATATCATGCGATATTGTGATACACGTCACTGTGAATGTCATCACATTTGTATATATGTAATTTGTTTACTTTCTAAAAAGAACTAACTTATATTAGCTTGACTATTTATATAATAATTAAGTATATTTTATATAAATATTCAATTTCAACTTAAAAGTCTCTTATTGTTTACCTTTGTCACATAAAAAATACAGTCATTGTCAAAAATATTTTCGAAATTTATAAATCAAATATATTTTTAAAAATAAAAAATTAATATAAAAATAATGACAGAAATATAACAAAAAAGTTAGATAACGATAAAAAGTTAGGGATAAACAATTGTGGATCATTGTTATAATAAATGGGACATCAATAAATATGTACATAATTAATTTTGAATAAAAAGTTAAGAATTTATAGTTTGTATATATTATAATTTGAAAATTTATGAGTTGATAATTCTAGTTGTTGAACCTGAATTACTAATTTTCTTGATTACTAACGAGTATATTTTAGTTAATTTTTTTAATGATTTTTATTTAATGAATAACAAGTGCATTCTTTGAAATCTCATTGAATTTCATCTTATTTAATACAATAAGGTCTATAAATTATCGCAGTTTAATTTCATTCACATTACATATGCGTAAATATTTGAATACTTACAAGCAACGCAGTAATTCTCGTTTTGAATGTGTGACGATCCAGTACAAAGGATCAACAATTTCTCTGTTTTCTTCTCTTTTCTTGAGAATGTATCTCTCACAAAACTTTTCGTCATAATTGAATACAATTCTTTTTAAGCATTTCGTGCTGTCAATAAATGCTAATATAAGTAGAAAAAGAGAATCAGTGCAGAAAATATACTAATATGCTAAAACTTTTAACAAAATATTTTAAAATACGAGAAACAAATCTGAATGTTCAATTTAAATAGATATTTTACTGGCATAAATTTTAATGTGATTAATTTAAGTATATGTTTTGAGGTTCAATAATAAAGAGGACAATAATAATTAAGAATATTTTTTCCTTATAAAATTCATTTTCATTCTGCATAGATAGATTTTATGAGTAAGGAAAAATGATTATGAAGAAATATTTGGGATATTTAGAAATATATAAGGAAATTCAATGAAATGAATATTATTTCTTTGGAATTTATTTTCATAGTGGCATCAGCTGTAATGAGACAATATGGAAACAATGCATGGTTAGCTTGAATAAAAGTAAACAGATTAAAATTTGTTTATTCTCAAAAATGTTTCTTGCTCTGGTTCTGATTCAAAAATTACCATCTAAGCTTATCAAAACTAATTGTTAGTTAAAAGTATTTTATGAACCTTTTAATTGTAATAGATATCTTTGAGATACTGGAAACCTGTAGTTTGCGAATATTCAACCATTATTATGAGACGTAAAATCAGTTAACAGAAATTAAACAAAAGAAAAAAATGAAAAATATCAATCATGAAGAAATACTTGGGTATTTATTAAAGCATATGCAAGGAATTCAATTTCTTTAAAGTTTATTTTGAAATTGGCAACAGTTCTGATAAGGCGAGGTGATTTTTGAAAACTACATATGATTAGCTCGAACAAAAATAATTTGATTGAAAATAAAAATTGCTTATTCCCAAAAATTTCGCCAACTCCGGTAATTGTTGGAAAATTTCTGATAATATTAATCAAAATTAGTGAGCTGATTTAACACATTATAAATTTATTTTCAGTTGTAGTAAACTTTGAAATATTGTAAAGCTGTAGTTTACAAATATTCTACCATAAGTATAAAATCAGCCAACAAATCTGAATTGTTAATAATTTGAAGTACAGTTACTAAACTTTTCTGTGTTTACTGTTATTCTATATTCTTCTCTCAGTTCCTCATGTAGAAAAAAAAAGAAAAAATTATTAAGAAGCTAAATAAATATAATAAAGGAGTTAAAAGTTCTCTTTAAATCCAGAATACAAAAAAATTTGTAAAAGTTTTGTAAAAGAGGGATATAACTGATAATTTTTTAAAAAATTTAATGATTTAAATAGTTTTGTCATAAAATGAATGAGGATATTATTTTTCCTGTTTGATTTCAGGGAGATTTGAATTAAAAAGACTATTTTTCCCTGCTTACAAAATGGGAAATTTTAAGTAATACAATAATACAAAACAAAACAAAAAAGCAACCATAACATGATGTTTAAGTTCAAGTAATACATGAACTTGAACTTCATGCTGTTAATATTCTTTTGTTTCTTGATTGAAATTTTTCCTCATAATGTGCAGAATGTAAAATAAAATAAAAATTGTAATATAAATATAAAAATTAAAAGTTTCGTGTTTTCGATTACACCATCTTTTAATATTTAGGAGTAATTGACACGTAGATAAATAAATGTATTTAAAATGGTAAAAGAGCAATTTATGGTGTAGAATGACCTTATCCTATATACTCACATAGTTTAATGTCATGTAGTTTGATAATCATAAATCAAATAATCACCATTTTGAAATTGTGTTTTTGCCACAAGTTGCTAAAAATCATCTGCCTTTTTGGGAACTTATGGTAAATAATTTTGCAAACAATAGGAAAGAGTTATAGAATTATGTCTATTTTGATATCAGTTTTAATAATATTAAAAGCGGTGACTGGATTGACACTTTGCGATCAATTTGCTCGAGCAAAAAGTCTGATTAGGCCTTTAGACGATAATGGATGCCAGTAATATCAATAATACTTTGCATTTTAACATAGTTCCATTTCTTTGCAAACGTTTCTATTACTAACGGAAATAAAAGTATGATTTAAAGTTGAAAAATTAAATTTTAAACTTGTCGTTTATATTAAGGACAAATTCATTTTCCACAATACTGGTATTCCAAACATGAAATACCAGTTAAACAAAGCCAATGAAAATCCAAAGAAAAATAATTTTATATGGAAAGAAATATTATAATATTAAATCATAAAAGAACGAATACTTTTTAGGTTTCCTCTTCTATATTTAAAAACCCTTTTAATGATTTAACTCAAGATAGGAATATTTAAAGAGTAAGATTTTAAAATATGCTATATTTTAAATTGTATATACTAATATTTCCAGAGCTTTATTTTCACTTTTAACTTTAATGGTGATAGAAAAATTCATATTATTTTTATAAAATATGATATAAATATTCTTTGCAACGAATGACTGTGGTTTTTGATGAGTTCAAAAAAATTTATTTTCATTATTTATTATTTTATAGCTAGAAAATGTCTTGTTTAAATAGATATAAATAATCACTTCATTCCCACAAAACTAAATGCACCCTTGACGAAATTCACTAAAAACATACTTCAGTAACTGTTATATGAACACATTAACTACTTTATTATTGTTGTTAAGATAGATTATGTTATTATTTGTTTTACAATTCATTGGAATATATTTCAAATATATTTTTTATTCTCTATCTTAAAAATTGTTCATCTTATTATACCGCGTCATAAAAATATGATGAACATTAACAGTTATTTAAAAAATCAGTCTCACTAAACACGAAAAATATTCAGAAACACGAGTATTATTAAGAACACATAAACAGAAACACGAGTAATATTCACGTAAATACATTTTAACTAAGTGGAAATTATTTTTGCTCTCAATTAATTAGTAAAAATGCAATTAATGAAATGTAACCTCAATAATTCAATAGACATGCCTTTGATGAATTTCAAACAATCTTTAGACAATAAGAACACATGATGATAATTTAAAATAATATTAATCAAATTTTAGTAATAACACGAATTTAATTATAAACTGAATTTGACTTAAAAAGTAGTTAATATTATCATCTAATAGTTGTATGTGTTGATGCATATTTTTGTGAAGTTTGTCTACATTACGTTCAGTTTTACGGTAATGAAGTGATTATTTCTATATATTTAACCAAGGTATTTTTTATTATGATATATTTAAAAAAAGTATAAATGGAATTTTTTTAAATTAATTTAAATATTTTCTAAAAAAATTATAAAATATATAAATTTTTAAAACTTTAAATAATTTTTTTAATCGAATAGAATTTTTTTTCCTCAAGGGGAGATGAAGAAAACTTTTTTAAATTTACTATATTCAGAGCATGATCTTATTTTACTAGTGAAAATATTAGCTTTATGAAATTTCTTCCAACGTGACACCAATATTTCAAGTAAATATTTTCTTATCTTTCATCATTTATATATTAATATTTTGGTAAAATATTTTCCCAGGAAAGGGATATAGTTCCTTAAAAATGGGGGAATTAATTCTATAAATTCTTACATATTTTAATGTAAAGGTAAAATGGCATATTTTATCATGAACATTAATAGCAACAAATCATTTAATAATCTGAAACTGCTTTTGTATAGTTTACGTTTATTAAAAAGTAATGCAAATTCCCCAACGTTAATTTAGAAATTAATTAATTTTGAAAAAGAAAAATTAATTTTTCTTTTCTTTAAAAAAATGTTATAAAAGTTTTATTTCATATTCTCACTGTTGAGAATAAGTTGGCTCCAAATTTGATGCTAGATCTGTGTATTCTTAATTTTTCCACGGCGATTTCATTTCAAGTTAAACAGACCAAGCAACACATTATACTGAGAATAACATAAAAACTGAGAGTAAATTATTTCAGATGTCTACATTGGAATTTTCGAAAAACTTATATATTTTGTAAAGTAAATAATTTTTAGATTGAAAAGCTGTGCTAATAAACATATATGAATTCTAGGTATAAAATTAATAAATAACTATATATAAAACGATATATTTTTATTACATACCTTTGTAAAGAAATCCATTTCTATCGCATAATTTCATAATTATGCGAGATTCATAAATATTTTGTCGATAAAAAGGTGGGTTAGGTTTACATTTGATTATATAATCGTTTAAGCAGTCCCCTTCGATTCTGAGTGTTCTGAAACAAAAATGTGAATTTAAGTAACTTGAAGGAATACTGGAATATAGTAATGTAAAGAAGTATAAAAAATGCTCTGAAAAATTTCTATGCATCATATAAAACTTTGTTATTAATCTATAAATTTTTGTATAATCTTTGTATATATCTATAATGTAATTGAAGGTATGACTGACATACATTCGCGTTTTCTTCAAAAGTTTGATCAAAGGTTTAAAATAATATACAAAATATTAAAGATAGAGAAGCTAAGAGTTATATATCCTTTAGTAATTACAACGGCTAACCTTAAAAATGTAATTGCTTATCATACTATATGGTTTGAATAGAGGTTTTTGGACCGGGAATGCATTGCTTAAATTTTCTATGAGTTAAATGCAAATTAAATGTAAAAAAAAGGAATTTGTGAATAATCAATCTGTTGATAAATGCTAGGCAACAACTTTTGTTAGCAAATGCAATCACAGCTTATCTCTAATATAGAATATATACCAGCAGATTTCGTATTTTTAACTCAATTAATTATTCTCATTTAATTTTTTGCCATTTTACTTTCCATTAATGCATGCAATCCTTATTGCATGTGCTATAGGAAATGTTTTATTCTTCAGTTCCATGTGTCAGTAAAGCTGAAATTGGTTTTTCCAAAATTTGCGTATTAATTAAATAACATGGAAGTGTTACAATATGCTTTCTGCTATTTGAATTGGTTCTTAAAGGATAATTTTTCATTTAAAAGTAAGTTTGAAATTCAAATTAAGTACAATAAAGAAAGTTATAAAATATCATTCAAAATTAAATTTAAAAGATAAAAATGAGATTATATAAGCAAGTTACTAAGGACAATTATTCCAACAAAACGTATTTTTCAGTTGCAATGAAAGCAATTCTAGGTAACCATATTAGGCACAAATAAACTATTTTAGAAACTATTAAATGAGATCGAAAGAAATAACACGGAAAATACAGAAAATAGTTTTTTGAAACACTTCTCAAATAATGTAAATGAGTAATTATTAGTTGAAGTGTTAGAATTATTATATTATTTTATAATTAAATATTAAAAGTTTTAGCTTACGAGCATAGCTGATTAACTTCTACTCTATTTTCAGGAAATCTCACGAATCTCTCTGGTAATTCACAGAAAGAATATGGATTTATTTCACACATGCCTACCTGTTCATAAGAATAAGCTAAAACTAGATAAATGAATGAATAAATAACAAGAAATGAAATTAAACATACATTTTGTTTATATATACACATGAAATTAAAAAAACTGAAAAATTTACTATATTGAGGCAAACACTTTATATAGGCATTATGTCTATGTATAAAAAAATGGACAAAATTGTGGATATTTTTATGAAATTTTATTATATTTTTAATTTATGGACATAGAGTTTAAAAATACGATTAATTTATATATATATATATATATATATATATATATATAAAAGTAATTTTGATGGATTCATTCTGCAAGGAAGTTAAGAGTTACTATAAATTTGCAATAGGATTAATGTCAAGGTCGTTTCCTGTCTAGGATAATAAATCTATACTTTTATTTTTAAACTATTCTTTGAATAATTTTTACCATATGGCTTGTAGCTGAATCCTACTGAAAGATAAATGACGCTTTAATGAAGATATCTCAGACAAAACATATTAATTTTGATTCCAAGACAGTAATGATATATTTTTTGCATTCAGATTGCGTCTTTAAAACTTGAATGTGGGCATCACATTATCTACAGGAATAAATATTCAAATCATGATATTTATAGGGCTCTATGTAGTTAGTTCAGTATATGTAGCTTTTTCCCTTATGCTGCGTTCCATGCATTTTCGACCATTACCATTAAAGAGACATTACTCATTACTCTAGATAATTTGCATCCAAGGATTGTTTGACCATAGAATGCATTCTTTTGCCTACTAAATTCGTTTTTTTTTTTTTTTTTTTTTTTTTTTTTTTTTTTTTTGCGTTATTTAAGATTTAAGTATAATATTTTCCTTGAATCAATTCTTAATCTTTTATCAATCTTTTTCAATCTTTTAGTCTAAAACTAATAATTTTTTATGTATTGTCCTTGAATTAACTAATATACCCGTTGCATTAATTACATATTAAAGAGCATCTGATGAAATTCTTCTATCTTTGAGGTATATCCTTTCTATCATTGTACCATTGACAGCACTTGTATTTTTTCAGCTCTGATCTTGACTTATTTTTAACTGACTTAGATCCATAACGTTACAAAAAAGTTTTATTAAAAGTTTACTAAGTTAAGTTATTTAAAAAGTTTAGAATTAGAGAAATATTAGCTTCTCTACTTGTCAGTAAAGATGATTATATTAAAATAAAACTGGGCAAAGAGTATAAATTACAATAAATATATTGCCAAAATTCTCTTATTGATTTTAATTTTCAACAAAAAATGTCGATGAAGAAAGGGGGTTTAGGTTGACACTGTATTTAAATGTTTCACAAAATGTAAAAAACAAATTTAAGGTACTAAAAAAGTTATTACATACAATCGACTTTATTTTGCCTAAAAGCGCAGGTGTAATAAAAATTATGAAAAATGAATCATTCTGCAAAATAAATTTAAGACTTGTTGAGTACATGCTCAAAGAATGGTTTTTAAATACTAAACGTTTTTTACAAATAAAATCATTCTCATTTCCATTCATGACTGAAAATAAAACAAGTATGAAAGTCAAAGATTATGAGTGGTATGAATGTTTCCTTTTAAATTTAACTATCAGAATGTTCCAGTTAGCTGCATTCTGATTCAACGAATTTATAGTTTATTCCTCTTCTAACGACCTGCACTGTAGGTCTTTGTTTAAATAACCCTTGGTTGCAGAAAATGATTGTTGAGTGACAGACAAATGAAACCAAACTATAACATATTCTTATGTCGATTAGCTTTTGCCAGAAAGAAAAGTACTTATAGCTTTTGGGGATCACTCTTATTTATGAATCAAAAAGACAAAACTATTGTAATGAATTTTATCATTACAATAATTTTGACAAAATTCAGGAGACAAAATTATAATGTAATGGAAACAGAAGCAGAATATATTTATATAGAAGAACAACAGAATATATTAAGTATTGCTTGTTGTTGTTGTTTATAATCCTCCAGCTGTCTTACGACTTCAGACAAGATCCAAAAGACCGTTGACCCAAAGATAGTCAAGGACAAGAAGGGGGGAAGAGTAAATCTCATCTCTTGAGAGCTTCAGGCAATCAAGTATGTGCTCGGCAGAAGTCTGGTGAGCATGACAACTGGAGTAAATGGTATAAATCTTACGATTCTCAACCAAAGTAAGGTTTTTGATGTTGCCGCTTTCTAACCTTGAAATAGCAGTTTGTGAAGTTCTGTTACCCCTAAGATTGAAGAAAAAGCCTGGCTCTTTCCCCGCATAGTGTCATGGAGGGATCTTCCATTCTTTTGAAATTTCATCGTTGACAATAGATTGATGTTCAAGATAGATAAGAGCTGAGGGAGATGAATTAAAGCTGCTGCAGCCTTCTTTGCCCAAGCTATCTGCGCGTGCATTGCCAAATATGTCGACATGTGAGGGGATCCACTGAAAATGAACATCGTGGGACTAGTATTGCTTGTATATACCAAATGTGGCAAAAAGATAAAGATTAAAAAAGCTTATTGATTGAAGTTTTAGTTTAAATGTAAAAAACGAGAATTCTTACTGCCTAACACATAAAAGTAAATACATAAATAAAAAAAAAACTGTACACATTTAATTTAATTAGCAGAATCTCGAAATGATGTTTTGGATCATGAAATGAATTTTCATGTATTGCTGAAAACAAATGAAATGAAGTGTAGAATGCTTTAAAGTTCTTCTATCATTAAATTTTACAGTTTATCTGTGTCCCAATGTATTTTCGAATGGTGAATTATTGAGGAAGGCAAAACAACATTCCTTAAAGAGAACAAAAACAATACTTTTTAAAAAATCTAAAAAGCTATTAAATCTCTTCATTTTTCAAAACAATCGTGTGAGAATGATAATGGTAATTCTATTTTTATTCTCAGCAGTAATGCCCAGAGGATATTTCAAAAAGAGGAAAAGAACTGCATTCTTTTTTTTCAAAGCAAGAAGAACTTTGTAGAAGAATGTTACTTCGCTTAAATTAACTACATCGAGGCAAGTGAATCTTTTTGAGTGTTCCAATAAGTGTTAATGATGTTTGAAACATAAAAAATTATGAAGATATATGTACTGAAAGATTATTAGATCTTTTTATGTATAAACAGTTGAATTGATATAAATTCGATTACGGCTCTTGACAAATAAATAGATTTTGTGAAAGTTACTGATCTACATCAACATATAGGATTTTCCATATAAAATATATTCAATCACAAATATGAGTGCTATATCTTTTTAAAGAAATTATTATTGTAGTCGAACTTCGTTAGAAGCCTGATGGTTTAATGACTGTATAGAAGAAAGTCAATACAAGGATGAGAACATTAACAGAATTACAGAAATGATTATTGTCAAAGACTAGAATTAAGTGGTTACATTTAGCAAACTTTTTTAATGTCTTTATTTCTTTATTTTTCTATTATATATTTTTGAACCAATTAAACTGAATTTTTAATTTCCAGGAATTTGGTTTACTGTCTGAAACTAATATGTATGATTCCCAAACTTTTTCAGCAAAATTTAAAAAATTTAACAAATTTAAGGGGTGAATTGAGATATACACTTACATGTGAACCCAAAAATATTGAATACACATAACACGTAAAACAGAACCAGAGTATCTCGGATAGAGAGATCTGAATATATATATATTCCGAATCCCTCCAAAATAATCCCATCTTTAAAGTTTCAAATACCTTAAATCTGTATGAGACTAATTAATCTGTATAAGGCTAACATATCACTAAATCTTGTTCACGAAACGCCCTTTTTTCATAACTTCCGAGAAATTTGTTTAGTGAAAATTATTTTAATTTATTAAAAAATCAAATTTGTTTTAGCGCATACACAGAAATAAATCTTATGCAACAGTATTATATTTTATGTCAGGAATGGCCAACGTTTTGCACAGGAAAATATACCGCATCCCTACATATATACACAAATCATCGGTTTACAACAGTCTATACTTATTGATGCTTATGTGATAAATATAAAGCTTTGGTGAATTGAGAATTTTTTGTAAAGATGACCAATACAAAACAAAGGTCAGTAGCACCTGTGTGGCGTATGGATTCAAATAGCATTAAATCAGTTCTTTTATAAAAGGAGTTTAATAGCATCATTAAGTTTATTTGTCACTCTACAGTTATGTGTGCCTACAAAGGCTAATTAGATCTGGACATTAAGTTTAATATGGATTATGAACTACTACATATATCTAAGCCGGTGGCTGTGTTTGAACCCATAAGTTGTTGAACAGAAGACCAGCGCCCAGTCATTTCGACAGAATTTTAGTAGAAAATCCCTGTATAGAATTATTGCAAAGTATATAACAATATTTTTTTTTTAGATTTGTAGTCGTAGAAATAAAACATTTGGCATTCTAGGATATTCTGTTTTTTCTTATCTTTCACCAACATTTCTGATAAGAAAAATTGAGCAGTAACATCTCTGGATACGGCGATGAAGTTTAGTTTCTCTTCCATTGCTTAAAATAACATTTCAGTTTTTATTATAGAGATACATAAAGCAATGAAATTAGCGCCATTAATTATGAGGATTTGCAATAACGGATATTCAAACGAACCACGTAAAGCCCAATTCAAGGTTTAAGAATGAATTATTTCTACCAACTCTAAATGGTTCCAATGACGACAGTGAAATTTTATTTCTTTATTAATTGCCTTTTAATTCCAATTTCCGTGAATATTTCGTTTGGTGTTCAATGTAAATGAAATTTCGTGAATTACTACGCCACTAATTTATATTTAAATAATTTAAAATCAATATTTTTAATAAAACAAATCATGATAATTATTATTTTTATTCAGTTTTTTACTGATTGTCAATGGAATTAAAAATAAGTGATTTTGCAATAGTTACAAAATTTTTATTAAATTAAATATTTTGCTTCATTTTTGCCATACATTTGCAAACTTTTCCTTCAATATTTATTATAAACAATAAACTATCCTCTTAAGTTTAAATATCAGAGCTGAGAAATGTTATATATACATTAGTTACCAAAAAGAAAAGAAAAATCATTAAAGCAGCTATAACTTTCCCAAAAATAATATAATCTCAAAAAAACTTGAATATGTTTAAGTAAAAGAAACTGAACAATATGTTATGCAAAATAATGGCGTTGCTTTACATCATTTGCGAAGAGCATGAAAATGGATGTCTCAGAGCAAGTGGCAATTGTTGATGCTTGTCTGAGATTAGAAATCTGGGACAGCAAAATTTTAACAATGGCCTCCAGGCATAATTTAATTGAACAATTTCGATGGTGAGCTATTGAGTAACTAGAGGCAGGGAAAAGTCAAATAGAAGTGGTTCGATGGCTGAATGAGATTGTTTGATTCTGTGATTCATTGATTTTGGCAACAATTTCTAACCAAGGATTTGTCATTCAGTTAGTTCAGCCAAGGATGGCCACACTATACTACGAGTACCGATTAATGATATTTGTCATTATGAGCACGAAGGAGTACAACTATAAATCCGGCTGAATTCAAATACTTCCTTTCTGTGAGCTCTGGAAGGTTGATGTCCAGAATCATCCACTTGTCGAAGGCTTGATGAACGTGGTCTTATGGCCAATCATTTGTGTCCCGCTCACGTCATGACATTGGCGGGAACGTTTGTAATGGACAAGTCAACGTGTCTACTTGACGTGTAATTAATGGAAAGGTATTCTCTTAACGAATGGATCTACGTTTATTCTCAAAAGCGATAGTAGAAATATTTTTTATTTGGAGAGAAAGCGGAACTCTTTTTATTCCATCAAACATCCGTGAAAGAGATATATACGGATCAAGCACAGTATGCATTTCGGATGGTATCTCTTTGGGAAGACCCACAAGCCTCCATGTTTTTTCCGGTAGAAATGTTAATGCTTATACCTATAGAGATGACATCCTGGATGCGCGTCCTTATGCAGTGGCAATAGGTGATGCTTACATGCTACAGGATGATAATGCGAGACCCCACAGGACTTGCATAATGGATGCTTATTTTGAGCGAGAAACAACTGAACGCATGATTTGGCCAGCTTGATCACTGAAATTTAACAATCGAGCATGTTTGGTACACTCTGAGAAGACGTGTAGCTGCTTTCATTCACCCTCCAAATACCCTAGCCCCGCTTTCAACTGATTTGGATGAACAATGACTCGCACTTCATACACAATTAATAGATCGCTTAACTGAGAGCATCACACATCGCAGCAGATGCTGTATTGCTTCTAGGGGGATCATACCCCATATTAAAGGTACTTTTCCCATACCGAACTTACACCTCTCATTTGTTCATTGTATATATAGCCTAATTTTTACAACACTATAACTGTATGGTAATTTCTTTTTATGCTGTTTTTTTGTACCTCATTCATTATATAATATGTATAATTTTCATTGAATTCCACGTATAACATTTTATCGTCATTTTACTGATAAAAAACTATGCATGGATCGTCATTTTTGGGATTTTTCCTAAATTTATGATAACTAGTGTAGCATAAAAATCTGAAATTTATACCTTTCTAAGCATAAAATTTTTTTTTAAAATTAAAATTGTTATGATGCGCTTGAACATTGTGGGACATCTTTTCTTATTGTAATTCAAACCTATAATCAATTATGGCAAAAAAATGGAGGGTAGGTAAATTGTTCGCTTTAATCAAATCACAAGTACTTGTGATATACAACATATACATCACAAATATTTTGGAACAAACTAATATTTCCTAATTGCAGTTACTTATCGTTTAATTTAAGATCTGACAAATTTCAAGGATACTTAATTTTTTTAAACTTTTCATATATAACAGTGGAAACAAACGTAGGACGAGTATAGTTATTTGTATAACTTATAAAATTTAAAACACAAACTTATTTGATTTACATATGTTAATGTACAAACTACAAACATACGTAACACATGAGCAAGATTTTTAACTAGTTATATTTAGCAATAGGATAAGATTATACTCTCATTAAAAGAGAAAGAAAAGATATGTCAAGATGACATTAAAGCAGAACAGGCTTTTCTGAAATGTGCGACTACTGAAATGTTCTTCTCTACTGCCATTACGAGTTATAGAATAAGATTCAAGTCTATAAAAATACAATTATTATATAGTGGTGCCCTCTGTTGATGCCAACAGAAGGCACTGTTGGCTTCTAAGTTAGATATTTATTACAAGTGTAATAATAATTTTTTATAATTCACGTGTTAAACAATACCGGGTTTTTTTTTAATTGGTTGAATGGATAATTAAAACTATTCTAATAAAAATATTTCCTAAATTAATATCATTTCTTTTTTTTAGCGTATAATATAATAAATTTGATGTTTTAACATATAATTGATACGAATTTATTAAATGATGTTGTATAATTTAATTAAAGTTAAAATTCAATGTTTAAAAATAAAGTAAACCCATGTACAGCGTAGATCTGATTTTCAAGTGTAACATTTGATGTTTTCTTTTATCATTAAGTGCAAATTATTAATTCGTTTTAATAACAAAAACTAAATTGGAGATGTGTAATATTATTTAAAAATCTCAAAGCAAAATTTTATTAATGAAAATTTTAAAATTTTATTAATAAAATTTTATTAATAAATTCAAAATATTTTAACAACAATTAAAAATTGATGAGGGAAATGAAATATTTCTTAATTTCCAATAAATTATTTCATGCAGAAGTAAGAGAATAACAACAGAAAAATTAAAAAGGAGTACTTTTTTATTCTTTTATATTTAGAAAATTACTTTACCTTTTAACTCTAACAGGAATATAAAGAGAAAAACTTGGATAACCATCATAACCATCTTATTCTTTCGGACAAATTAGTTAAAAGTACTTACTCGGAAGAAATCAATTTATCTTAATTTCCTTAATTAAATGCGTTCCGGAAGTGCAGGAAAAGGAAATTGAGAACTGTAGATAAAGTTAGAGGTCAAAGTAAATGATATTATGTAATTTGAAAACATTTATCTCATTAGAATGTTGCATTTTATTTTCATTGGTAAATGCGTGATTTATATTTTAACAATCAATCTTTTGCTAAAATTTTAGTGAGCCAACACATATATCTGGGTATTTATTACTCACAAATATAGATTGTAACGCCTTATTGTTACAAATAATGCTTAAAAATTCCCAAGTGGTATTATAACGTGCCTTATTAACAAATATAAACTATTTTCATATTAATTAATAAAATAAATGAACAAAATATATTTTTTCATTTCTTTTTGTTTATTATTATGAGTATTTTTCTAGGAAGTATATTTTAACAATGCATTTTTCAAATTATCACGAATATCAAAAAATACATGTGATCATTAAATTTTAGTTCTTGTTTTTTTATTAGAGAGTTTTTTTATATTTTTTAAAAGAATTAAAACTTATGTTTCTTAAATGATTTCTTTAGTTGAATTTTAGATAGTATAATGTTTTAAAGTAACAGTTGAGAAATCATCTATCTTATCTCGAGACAATTGACACTGTCAGTTATTCTGAGATAAAATGATTTTATCACATAAAAATATTAAATATTCCCAATTGCTTAAGAAAGTGCCACTGAAAAAATATTTTTCCGTATGGTGTTTTGAGCAAACTGCGCTTATGATAATCTAAAATGTTCAAATTAATATTTAAGAATGCACAAGGAATTCAAAATAAGTTTATTTTCAAATTAAATTTTCGTCTTTTGATACTAACATTACATATTTATGTGAAATTACTCTTTCCTTTAATTCTTTAATATTTATGAAAGAAAAATGTATGAACTTGTTAGATTCAACATGTTTTTGCCTGAATTATTTATGCCTGAAATAAAATTTTATTAATAAAATATCTTTCGTACGATGGATTTATTTAAAAATATTGTCAAAAATATTATGTGTTCAATTGTAGTAATTGTGGCCAAACACTGATCTTTTTCCGGCCTTTATTTTATTCTAGAAAAAAAAAAAAAAAAAACAGTATTTACTCAGACTCCAGCCTGTTATTATAATTATTCCGTCAATAGAGAACTCTTATTCTCAAGGCCAACAATCGAACTATATCTTGTACACTTCAAATTCGTGAGAGCTTTCACCCGAGCATTGATATCAAAGATTTTCAACACGTGCTTCATCAAACATGGTTTTGTAACAAACCACTATGTAAGAATTTCAGATTTTTTAATATTGTGAATGATATTTATCTATCTATCTATTGAACTTCTATGATTCGATTTTAACCCAATACTCAAAAGAAATCAGCTCATTAATTATTGGAAGAGAAGGTATCGTTTTTAAGATGGAAATAATCTTGAATGAGTCATTTTCAGGTATATTTAAATGATCTTAGTAAATGAGTGTCTGGCCCATCAGGGTAATTATGTTTATGAATAATCAATATACATATATAGCCACTTTAGTGGATTTGATAGACGTTGAATGCATGACAAATTATCTGCGAATTGTCATTTGAGAAAACCAATAAGCCATTTCAACTTATCACACTCTGAGCTTATTAGAACTGAATTGTTTCCCTTAAAGGTGTTGAAATTTAGAGAAGTACACATTATTGGAAATATCTCTTTTCTTCAATTTTTCAAAGCATCTTTTACAAAATCACATGAAGCGGCTATAATATGCATAGTCAACAAATATAAAAAAAATTACAATTTGCTAATGGAGAGTGAAATTCAACAGTGTTAAACTACTTCTGAGTTTATAACAGACGTTACTGATGCTATTGATGATGATGCTACTGATAGTGGTCACTGAAATCACTGATTGGCTGAGAGGCACGTCATGCCAGAGTCTTGCCACCGAACACCATTGTTGATATTTTTAAGTTATACTGGCCAGATATCAATATGTCCAGATATCAATAAAAAATACCTAATGTACATTTTATTAAGTTTTATGATGCTTAGGAGTTTTTTCCCCTTTGAATTTGTACTTGAATTATAGTTTCTCTTCTAATGCTTAACTTCTCTGAAGACATTTTAAAGGAAAGTCAGCAAGAAAACAAAATATTTCTAAGTAGATATTATTTAATGAAGGTTCTGGCGTATGATATTCTTCTGGTAAATTTAAATTATGTATGTTGGGGGCAAAAATAAAAATAACTTAAAATTGGCTGTAATTGCTTTTATTTTGTGTCTGAAAATAAAATCAATGGTTAGTATATGATTGTGTATTGCATGCAGACAAACGTCAAGTAAAAATAGGTGTGGAAGTGAGGAAAAGTAATCAAGAAAATGTAATCTTAATATTTAATATTATTTATTTTTACAAAAACTATTATATTTTACTTCGAGCTCTTAACGAAACTCTCTTCTTAAAACATCCATAATATTCAAAACTTAACAGTTAACAAATTTGGAAGCTAAGTTATTGACAAATATCTTATAATAATTATATTAATTTTTACAGACATATTGAATTGAATAAAGTATTGACAATAATATAACTTATTTTTCTGAAGCTATACTACTGATGTCTTGCCATTTAAATATTCGTGATGATTAAGTATTTTACGACATTATAATTTGGTGACAGTAATTAATTGTGATTGAACCATAATAAATTTTGTATGGAACTTAAGAATAAAAAATGTAGGTAAGCTTTGATAGTTAACATTTAAAAATATACTAACAAGATTATTTTGTTGTTACTTAAGTTTGAATATGATCTAAACCATGGAATAACTGTAAACAAAGATACAGTAAAAATTCAAAATTTTGTATCATTAGCTGACATTTTTAAAGCTGAAAACTTTTTAAACCTATTACGAAACCTGCCTGATTAAATAGATTTTTCATTTTCACAGTTAACAATAACTGACCTTGAATCAAATGATTGCTAAAAAATCAAAGATAAAACTTCTTTATTTTCTTACACCAGAATCTAAATCTCGAAAATGATCTCAATATGGTAATTTCTTGAATATGGAATCTAAGATCTTTGATTAAAGAGTAACAAAAATGAAATAATTATTGAAGACATTTTATATCTACACATTCTTAATCAAAAATTTAAAACTATTTTGAATGAAAAGTAAATGTAAAAGATAATTTTTTCATTATATTATGTAAATTTATTAAAATTAATGTTAATTAAAATACTAAGATGGAATCAAAGTTATAAAACTATACAGAATATAAATGATATAAGTCCATATTGCAAGAAAACGATTTTAATAGAACAATTATGTGTGCTTATTATTTACCAAATTCGTTGAAACAGTCACAAATCCAACATCGAAAAAAATTTCAAAATCTAACTAATAATTTTGTTCTTATTTTTTAAATTCTATTAAAATGTGTAAGTTACACAACAGAATAAAATTCATAAGAAGAGAAACATTGTTTCACATTTGTGCCTTTTTCCTCGACATGATGTATTGCGCTTTTAGTAATTTTTTTTTTACTCTGATGTGCACACCTACGTTTTGACGCTTTTGTGAATTACAGGAAGTTTCGATAAGGGTGCTTAAAGGATTTCCTCTGGATTGCAATCAGTTGAAACATGATTATAAATACAGAAAATTACTATTAAAATATTTAGATTTCGCTTTTATTCTATGAAATAGAATTAATCCGCAATGGCTATTCGAGTTCTGATTCCAATTCTATTTTTCTTTGCTGTCAATTGCAGTAAGAATTTTGCTCTCTTTGTTTTTAATATTTTTCATTAAAGTCATATTAAATGCTAAAATTTGTATTTCAATAGTTTTAATAAAAATTTATATATAATTTAGTAATAAAAGTAAATTTTAATTATTTTCATGAAGATATTTTTGATTTCATCTTTTATTGCAATTCATCTCTATTATTTTTAATTTTACATTCAATCTTAATTTTCGTTGAATAATTAGAGAACTGTTTTATAATAATTCTAATTTGTTTCCTTATATGTAATAAAGTAATGATTTGTATATTAGCATATATATTACTCATAAACGTTAAATATAATAAAAACGAAAACTTTTTATTACACTCATAACTATCATTGCGTAAATACATTTTTATATCACAAAGTCTTTTTTTTCAAATTTAGTTTAATATGTTTATTTAATAGTTAAATATGTTTAGTTAGTTTAATAGTTAATATGTAATACGTTAATTAGTTTAATATGTAATATGTTTGAAGTGACATATTACAACGTTATATATTGATGTAAAATAATATTACAAAATTCAGTTATATAATATTTGATTCTTTTCTGTTTTATTTAAATAGCATGAATATTCTAAAAGTTTTATTTTATAATTTTAAAAATAAAGGATTATTAATAAAATGCCTAAAAATGATTTTCAGATACTATCATAAAAAAAAATTCTTCGATTTAATTTAATAATAATAAAACTGCAGTAAGTATATATTAATTGAATATAAAAATATGAAGTAAATCATAAATTTAAATGAGTATGTGAGGAAGAAAGTTTTCAATAGGGAACTAAATGAATTAAAAGTTATTTGAATGTAAAATGTGTTTATATAAGGTTCTGTAAAAGAAGACATCAAATTTTTTAAATTCCAAACAATGCTAGAATTCTAATATCTTTCAAAATCCTTATTGAAAAATAACATTAACGAAATATTAAAAGATCTAAATAAAGACTTTATTTGTAATTATTTCAAAACAGGGAATAAAAATAAAAATGTATATTTAAAAAAAAATACTACCTACATTTATATTAAATGGCATAATTTAAATAATAATGCAAATAGAATTAAAAGAAGTTTATTAATTAAAAGAATCAACTATATTTTATAAAGAAATTTCCAAGAAAAGAATTATTGATATTTTAAATCTATTTAATTTATTTTACTTGAAGCTATATTGAAGCTAATCATAACCATTTTGTTTATTAATTAAAAGTATATAAAAAGTTATTTTCAAGTATTTTTTACAAGTTAAAAATTATTTACTTTCAAATGAATAATTTTTTTATAAAATACTCGTTAAAATAAAATTGTCAAAAAACATACATTAAAATGTATGTCTTTTGACAGTTTTATTTTAAGCATCATGGTTTGTTGCATTTTGCAACAATTTAATTGGGTACAAAATGTATGCATTTTTTAAGAAATTAATTACCAAATATTGAAGGAAAGTCTTAAAAATTGTTTGAACTTTGAATAATTTTTTATTAACATTGGGACTTGTTCTTCTTTCAAAAGCACTTTAAAAATGTAACCTTTCATTTAAATATAAAAAATTGTATTAAAGCAATTGAATTGAAAAAGTTAGACTTCTAATTGAGAATTCGAAAACCTAAATTAAATGGTTAAATATACTAGAGTTTATATTTTTAAGAATTTCAATTCTCAAGATTTATATGACCATGAGAAAATATGTGCTTCTACCTGTTATTTTATTCCGAGATTTCTTTTATTACAATGGTACTAGAATAAATGTGACTCCTGGGAAATCAGTATCATGAAATTTTAGAGAATTTACTCAAAAGGTCTGGTAGAATTTGCAACATATCATTTCCCTCATTCACAGTTGGTTTGGTTTGTTACTTAATTGACATAACACGAGGTCATTATACTGGGACCAACAGTTTAAAATGGATTCCTAATGTATACAAACATCGAAACCAAAATTGAGATTCGAACCCACGAATTGTTGAACCGAAAGCAAGATCGTAATCTGAGGGTGAAAGATGGAGTTTTGGTACGGTAAGGATGAATGAGATAGTGACAAAGAGCGATCAATGGAAATTATTATCAGTTTTAAAACAGAAACGAGAAAAAATGGTGGAAGAGGCATTAAGATATGTTAAGAATAAAAGTTTTGTCATTTACATTTAATCTTACAAACGAATTAGGAAAACTCACATTTTTGAAGCAGCCTTATGCATAAAGATGATTTAAAACAAAAATGTTTTCATTATTAAGTAGAATGAATTCAAAGGGCCGCGGTAGCCAGGTTGGTTAGGGCGTCGTTCTCGTTACCAAAAGGTGATGAGTTCGAATCTCATCTTAGCCGAATATCCTACAACTAATGGCGACTTGGGCACGTAAAATAAAATATGTCGGGTCGTAATGTCCTCTATGTTTCCATTACAAATTAATACCTCTGGGGGTGGTTGGAGCCAGGCTTTCGGTCTTCACTGGTTTAAATCACTAAATTGAAAGATTCAGATGGTGCTGCCATCTATGAGCCAAACGTCGCACTTCCACCTTCGTTTGAGAATGCTCTATTAAAAAGAATGGAAGACGCTCTATCTCTGCCTTCATTCCCCTAGTCTCTTACGAGTGGGCTTGCCGTTGCCAAGTGTCATCAGAAACAACAACAACATGAATTCAAACATTTGAGAAAGGTTCCAATATCCTTAAATACTTTTAAATATTTTTACAATAATATTTTATCATGTGATTCATACGAAGAAAAGTACATATATATATATATATATATATATATATATATATATATATATATATATAGTTTTAGCATATAGTATTTCAAGTATGATAAAATTTTTCTATGATAACTATCATTTCTCTATATAAATCTAGAATAATAAAATAAATTTTGAAAATAATATCTAAAATAATACTGATTAGAATTAGTCTTAAGTAAATAAGAGAAAGGAAGGAACCTGTTATTTTTTTTAATTAATTTGATAATTCAATTAAATAATAAAATAATCTGTGGAATTTATTTTAACAGATGTATGTTGAAAATTGTGATGTTTTAATTGATTTTAGAAACCTATAGAATTTATTGTTTTTGACCAATTCATAAGAAAAAAATTTCTTATGCATAATCATCATTCACATTTGAAAACATTTTCAATTAATTATTGTTGTGCAAGAAATAGGTAAAAATGTTTTCAAAAGCAAAATTAAAAAGTAAAAAATAATGTAATCGAAGGGTGTGAAGGAGAATTTCTTATTAATTATATGTTGATAATTTCATGTACATTCTAGAGCTTTCTTTTTGAAAAATATTCTGCTAAATATATTTACTAACTTAAAAATGTAATGAAAAATAATGGAGAGTGATCTCATTATTATATTATTATCAGAAACCAAGCATTTGAAATTACATGATTCTAATTTAATTAGAATGAAACTTGAAATCTTTTAAATATAATTCTCAATGTTTGAATCTGGTAAGGTTATAATATTTATAATTTTGACTGTTTCGAGAAGAAAGTTTTTGAAAAAGTAACAAAAATAAAATGCCTAGAATATAAGTAAGAATTCATACAGAGATAAAGATTTTTAATCAACTTTCAATACGTGGTTCCTGAAAAATTTCACAAAACTATCATCATCGAATGTTATACAAACTTTTGATGTTTATTATCAAATCTATGTGAAGAGATGTAAAAGGATATGTGGTATAAAATTAATTTCTTCTTCTTCTTTTTTATTTAAATTCATAAAGATAATTTATATCACTGTTGAAGCAAAAGTACTTCAAAATATTTTTTTAAGTAATTTCATTTTAATAATTCTGAATTAGATTTTAACTCATTGTTCTATGAAACAGATTACTGTAATACTATCTGATTTAATTTTTATGGTGTTGGCTGTAGATTCATTTGATTCACACAAGATCTATTCAATCATGGCCAAAATTTAAATTATTTTTTACAATTACGAACATACATGTCCGAGTCACATCGCCCATTGACGGAATTGAAAGCCAGAGCACTAACCTTACAGCTGTCTATAAATAAGCTAGAGAGTTTTAAAGAAATAAGCTAGAAAGTTTTAAATACTCGCATAAGCTGAAAGAAGAAAACGAAGGGAGAGAAAAATTAATATAATTCTTTAAATGGAAATGAAAAATAACTGTTTTTTATAAAGCTTATTGGCATCTATACAGCTAAAATATATGCTGTATATAAATGTAAAAACCGAAATTCTTATTTAGTTAAGTTTTATACATTAAATTTATGATAAAATATCTCATTATTTATGATAAAGAATATTCTACAGTAGAACACATGCATTTTCATTGCTTAGATGTACACATGAGATTTCATAGCTTGTATGTTCCAGGGAAAGTTCTGCCATTTCACAAAGAATAAGTATACAAAAGTCAAAAGTATAAAAACTTAAAATTAAATTAATCTATAAAGAGAACAAAAATTTAAAAATGAAAGATTTTTTTTTTTTTTTTTTAAGAAAAATCATGACTTGTAAAGGAATAGTAAGAAAAGAGATATGTAAATTTTTCTTGATACAATTAATGGTTACAATCCATTCTTTTTAAACCTAAGGAAGACATTTTTTGAATATAATGAAATGTAAAATCTTATTCAAGCAGTAGGGAATTATTACTTGAATTGGTATGTTATTTTCCTTACATAATTATTCATAGATTTTGACACGTTTTTTCAAATTTTTAACTTTTAGCGCTTTTTCAATTTCCCCCCCCCTTTTTTTATCTTCGTTATAATTTTTATATTTTAAAATTTTTTATTTGTAAAATGTTTTTTCAATACATATAGCATAAAACAGGTTTGCAAAATATGAGTGCATATAGAAACGTGTATAATAAATACTAATATATAACCTATTAAAAATCATATAAACTAAGTTCCATTTAACTTCTTTAGAATTAATAATGAAATAAAGAGTTAATTTTAACTTCTTTAGAGTTTTTAAATATATTGAAAAGTACAAATAATGTATAAGTTTTTGAGTTGTAGTAAAAGAATCAAATAAATAAAACAAAACGTATAATTAGGGTTTTTAAAATATGAATTGTTGAATTATGAAAACTTCACCCGAACATTGGCAAAATAAAGAATCAAAGTCTTTTGAAATATAAATATCTTGTGATTAAAAACTTCTTGAAATATTGAATTTTTTTATAATTGTGATGCTCTTAAAAATGTTGTCAATTTTTGCTTAGTTAAGAATAAATATACTAAGGTCCAAAATTTAACATTAATAAAATTTAAATGAAAGGAATCTTAAAAGTGGAGTACAATCTTGAAAATTAAAGAATTTTTTTCAGAAAAGTCAAGATTCACAGAGGAACAGCAAGAAAAGTGTTATGTAAATTTTCTTTGACAAAATTTATAGTTACATGCCACTTTTTGATGTATACTAACTAAAATCTTGTTCACTGATAATTTGTTTTGCAATATGCAATCATTCTCAGATATTAACGTATTTTTTTAAATCGTTTATTTTTAGCACTTTTTTTTAACTTGTTTTGTTTCTCCAGTTTACAAATATTTAATCTAGTTGATTACTACTAACTCATATTGTGCAAATATTTCAATCAATTTTTTAAATAAAGAATTAAAAGCTTTTGCTATTATAAGAAATACATAATTATTATGTGAACAGCTAGAACTTTTTATTTGTGCAAGAAATTATGGTAAAAATGGGAAAATTCAAAATGTTATTAAAACTATTTTGAATTATAAAAGTAACTAATCTTCAAGAAATTGGATTAACAATCCCATTTTAAATATATATACAATTGCTATACCCTTATTCAAAAATGTTTAAGTCAATTTTTTAATTTTAAAATTCGATTCCAAAGACCTTTGAATTGAAAAAAACATTTCAAATTGCTAAAACTGTCATTTTAGTTTTTAAATTCAATTCTTATTTACAGAAACCATTAAAATATTTTTTTTAAAATATGCATTTGACTCGGTTATAACGCATTTCTGTAAAGTGGTAATTTGCATAAACTATGAGAAAAATCAAGTACTATATTCACTGATGAATAGTAGTTATTATTTATTGTATAGTGTGAGTGCTATTCGTAATTTTTTTCTCACTATGTACATTTTGTGTTTTATCAAAGCGCGTTGTGAGAAACCACTGTGATTTAGTATTCTTATTGAATTAAATCAAAAATATTCAATAAATATATTTATAAATACGAAACATTATCTTAATAATTTGAAATAATTTGTGAAAACTAATTATATGCCATTATTTTATTGCAAGAGTTAATATACGCATATTATTTTAAATTTAGAACTCCTTTAATATAATAGTATTTTATGCTTCTTAAAAACCTTGTTAATAATAAGTTTACTTAAATATTCGTTCATCCAATTATGAAGCTATTATCTTTTCCTAAATTAAAGATTTCAAAAACAAATCTTAATTGAGAATGCAAAATTCTTTAATTGCGAAGCGATATTAACAAGGGATTTTGCAAGCTGTTACGGTTTCATTCAATTTTAATATTTTAAGAGTTTTTGTAGTCAAATATTTTTAAGAAATTATTATCGTACTTAAATGGAAAACTATTTAATGTCTATAAATTTAATATCATATAATATTTTTTATGAAACAGTCGAGGCCAATGAATCTTGCGAGAAAAGACCTATGGAACATTGCGGCAACCCAGATTTGTTCTTCCCAGGGACTGAAGAAGAAATGGCCGAAGTTTGTGAGTAAGTATCTTCATGGTAACCTCTAATTAACTCAAAAAAAAATTATTTAAAATATTTTTAATGTAATCCTATATATGTGACTCTATGTAGAAAAATAATTCTATACATTTAAAAAAAAAAAAAAAAAAAGAAAAGAAAAACCCACAATTTAGATAATTCTGAATTAATTGATTGTAGTGGAATGTAAGTTCTAGAATGATGTTTTATGTAAATAATCAAATTTTAATTATAAATTAATTTATAGTTTAGTGTAAATTATTATGTTTAACATATTCATTTTAATTGAAATATATAAATTGTCCCAGATATTTGATTGGCACCTTTCTTTGAGAAATGTTTAATTTCATAAAAGGAGACCAATTCTACATTTATTCGAATCAAATTTGGATTCACTTTATGACTAGACAGTTGAGTGTATTGCCCATTCGAATCTAATGAATATGTATTACAATATTCGGAATGAATGTTTATTGAATTTTTATTGCTTAAGACCCCATAATTTGTACGTACTCTTGCTTAACTGCATGGGGATGATATTGAGAACATTTTGCCGTCAGACATTTCATTTTCATAGAGCCAGTACAATCATCTTCAAATTTCTTTAACAAATTTCTTTAACTTGAACCAAAAGGATAGAACAATTAATAGGTCTAGTTTAATGAGTTAAATAAATGGAAATGAAAGGCGAATATATACGCATGATAGAAATCCAAATTCTTAAGTACATCTAACTGAATGTAGTTACTGTACACCCGCTCGCCAACTTTTTTATTACATTTTATTATACAAGTTGAAACAATAAATTCAAAATTTAAATTTAGAGGGAGATTACATACAAAACTCAGACAATAGGCTTAGTTAAAAACAAAGAAAAAAATTTCAATATTTAATAGGAAGGCTAATGTTATGAATTAAAATGTAATTTAAAATATAAAATAACCTTTTCAATAAATTATTGATTTAAATGAAGAAACAAAAATGACAAACTCAATTTTTAAAAAAAGGAAAAAAATTAGCTTTTCAAGCACTTTGTACCAGTAGTATATATTATGACCAATTTTCAGAACAATGGTTTATATAGTAATGAGTATTAGAAATTTAATTTAAAATAATAAAAAATATAAATATAAATATAAATAGCTAAATAATATCGAATTTTAATAAGGTATTGAATCAATTTAAATGTTTGCTAACATTTTGAAGTGATTTGTATTTTTTTGAAAATTGAAAAATGATGTTTGGACTTATTCCCGCTGTTGTGAAAGTTTGGAAAAGAGACTGTTAACTTAATTATTGAATGCGGTTAAATGGAATTGAGTTGAATGCAAAAGCTGTTTCTCTCTAGACTGGCTGATAAATAATCTGCACTCAAGCTTGCTTTCCATTTAATCTTTGGTATAGTGGGACTTCCCTCCCATACGTAAATGATTAAAATAGCTTTCTTTATCAATAAGTTTCGTCCGAATTATATCGATATGCGTAGAAAAGAAAACCATAGAAGGATTAACCGATCATTTCGAAAATACACTTTATTTTTATACACAAATCAGTATAAAAATTTGTGGCAATTTAAGAACTTATAAGAATAGATCTTGATAAAATGAATTTTTTTTAATGAAATGAATTAAAAGCTCTTATTATTTTAGAGTCAAACATTCTGGGTCAACAATTCAAGACATGTTTTAACATCTAAATTAAATACTGTAAATATATGACTAATGTGTACTTTTTCTTGTTGTCTATTGTAATTTCTATTATTATCGGATCTATAAGGCAAATCTAAACTGACTTTAACCAATAATCTAAACTCACTCTAATTAATTAAAGATTTCATTTTTTATTGGATTGATGTTTTTAAAATAAGAAAGGAAAAAAAAAAAAAAGAAAAAGCAACGTGATGTATTTTTAAAATACAGTAATTCATTCAGCTTTGAGTTCTACCTTCTTTTTAATGTACATTTTTTCAATGTTAAATAGAGTAATTTCTAACTTGGAAAATTATTATCTACTTGAATATGTGAAAATCTTGCAGAAATAGCTTGAATCTGCTAATAGCATAATATTTCCTTGGGTTACTAAAATTACGAAGTGTAATATGAAAGTATAACAAAATTGCTTCTAATTAAAATCATCAAATAATAAAATTCATACTTCGGAGTATTTGAAAAATATTAAAATAATTATTTGTTTACTAGAAATATTTTATTTTTAGTATTTTTATTATAAGAGCAGTTGAATGAGTTGACGAAATCGATACACAGTTGATATTTTGAATTATATATCATGAAAATTTATTTGAGAGAGATTGTAAGAAGTTTAATGAAAATCTTTAATACAAACTACGCTTTTTAATTATATAAATAATAAACTTGACAAAAACTTAATTTTAAATTAATTTATAAACAAAATATTTGATTTGTTATAGAATGACAAAATACAATACATTTAATACTATATATATTATAATTAATTAGTTTATATTATCTTTTTAAATTTTTTAGTAAAGTATTGCATCATCTCGATTGCGTAAAGGAATTCTTCATCATGTGCCCCTCAGATAATCCTAAAAGTGAACAACTGGAAAATATCGTAGCGAGTACAGAGAAGGTTTGTGATAAAGATGGTAAAATTTACAGAGGTAAATTAATGAAGAATAGCTAATAGATCTATAGATATGCATTTGATTTTATAAAATATGTCAAAAACATGTTTATATAATTCAACACGTGTTTGATTTCAAACCAATAAATGCTTATTTTTCTTCTTCGGTCATTACTAGAAAATTAAATTACAGAACAAAAGATAAAAAATTACTTTTACCGTGAATACGAAAAACAAATTCATATAAAGTTAAATATGAAGAATATAGGTTACTTTAAGAAGCATTTTACGTATGTTAAACTTGATTAAAAATATATTAGTAAAAAATTTGCATATTGGTTAATTGTTAAATTAGGATGAGTATTTTAATATTTATATTATTTTGTGAAGAAAGTATCAATGACATATAAAGCTAACAACATATATTTCAAATGTTTATTTTTATCAAATCATAAGTAATAACAGTAAAATAATTCGACAAAATGAAAATCTTCCTGATGTGATATTTGTAGAGATTTATATAAATATTCCACTTTTTTTTCTGCAGAGAGAGAATTTTGATGTTTTGAAATATACACTTATTTTCATGTATATGTCTTCTATGAAAATAAATAATTTTTAAAAATAAATACAAATTATTTTTTGATACAGTGTTTGAAATTTTATGTCAATTTTATTAAACCCAACTTTATAAAAACAAATTTAGAAGTAACTTAATAGAATAAACATTCTATTAAATTATTTCTAAATTTGTTATAACTTTGGTTAAAAGTATACTTTTAAAAAATTATAACGATATATATGGGTTTAAAAAATTGTATCAATTGAGAGATATTGCAGATACATATGTATCTTTATTTTCTTTTTATTGATAATAGTTTAAATATTATTTCCTCACTTACAAGATTGAATATAAAAACTTTATATATAGGTTATGACGATTCTTAATTTATTGCTGCTAGATTCGATTAAAAAAAGATAAAATTACTCGCACATACACCGACATACACCGAGAATTTATGTAATATGTAGCATAAGGCAATATAGAATGTATAGGATTTTCACCTAAAATATATATTTCATGATGAAATGAATACCCAAAATAGCTTTAGGGTTGCATTTTATTCAAATACAACCATCTATTTTAATATAAACTTGATATATTTTTCAAGATATAGTAAAATATGTAAAATTTAGTAATCGCGCAAATCTACAATTCGCTTTTCACGTTGGGCTTAGTGAAAATAATGATATTTTCAATAATTTAAATATAAATTTTATATTTATTGAGCTGTGAGGTGCAAAAAAAAGTCTCATGCAGCATAATGTTTCTAAAATTTGTTTTACATAATAAACTGAATAACTGGAATAGGCTTTAGGGTTGCACCTTATTGCAAATGCACACCAAACCATTTTCATAATTTGTTCCCTTTACATTATTTTTTTATTTTTTCTCAAATTGTCTTACAGTTCTTGGTGTTTAACTTATAAATAATTTATTTTTAGGCATTTACAATTCGTTTCATGCCTCTTTTCGAGAGAATTTTGTATACCTATAAGAATTAGTGAGCCATATTCATATAATTCACAAAGGAAAATTCTAAAACTTCCAAAACACTCATCCTTACATGGGTACACGTAAAAGCAACTGGATCAATGTCAGAGCCAATATAATCTTAATATTGGGTCACGGTGAGCCATCCTCTTATTTTGAAAGTAATTCCACTGTTGTCGACTGCTTAACTACACATTTATAATTTGAAAGAGAGATCATAATCTCCATTTAAATAAATTTACGAACAAGTTGTTTTTTTTAATTGAAAATATTCAAAATTAAATATTTTATCCATTGTTTTTCACCCATGTATATTTTACCTCCTTCTTAATCGAAAGATGCAGTGAGACAGAGAGATTGAGTTTTATCTACGTCAATAAGAAATGTCAATTAAAAATCACCTCGATTATTGTGTTTATTGTTGCAAACTATATTAAGTTTTACAAATAATTCAATATGACAGAATTAATCAAATTTACTTATATAATCAATACTGCTATATGTGAAATTTTTCATGAAATATTTTACTTTTTTAAAATTTTTTCCTGATAAAAATTCATGTATGTCGTGCTCATTCTGTTTTGTAATTACATATTGAGCAAACTTCATGTTTTTGAATGTCTCATATAACTGAAATTAAAATATTAAAATTCAGATTTTGATTATGAACTATAGTGCACTATTAATACAGGTATCACTGAACTTTTAGAAAATATATTTGTATTTCGGTTATATTTTATATTTTTAAATTTTAATGCTTACTATTCATAATAATTTTAAGGTCTTGCTCGAGATATTTCATGTATTAAAGAAACTGTCGGAACTTACAATGTTTCCTGTGATGAATTAGAAAGAGAAACAAGAGAGTCAAGTCGTCTTAAAGGAATGATTGAAGAAGATGAACGTTACAAACTTTATTGCATGTAAGTAAATTATCTTAAGCCATATTAAAAATGATCATTTTAATTTTATGCCCATTATAGGACATATTTGACCTAATAATTATATATCTTATTTTCTATAACATTTTTTATTTCTATAATTTTTTTAAAAGAGAAGGACTGACGTTATCGATCAAAGTGAATCTGTATTCAGCCCCATAGGCAATCGACATTCATTGTGAACTCTCTCTCTATAACCAAACCAAAACTATAAAGTATCTAGATTATAGTAATGGATTCCTGTCATGTTTTAATTAATTTAAGTTCTATAATTATGTCTAATCAATTTATTTTTATAATCTCAGATTACGTTATCCCATTTTAATAAGTTTAAGATTCGGTTATTAAGGCGTTAATCCTGTTTATCATTTGGAGCAATTCACTAAATTTAGTCAATGTTCAATTTGTTTTGATTTCTTTAACTAAAACGATTCAAGAAAAAAATGACACTCAAAAATATTAATAGATTATCAGGTTTTTATTGAGTTAATTTTTGGAAAGAGTCCGAAGTCATTTTCAACAAGACATTGCTCATCCCATTTCAGAGATGCTTCACAAAAATTCTTCCTCCTCATCATGGTCATTAAATGTCTAACTGAGTTGTTATGGTGGATTTTGATACATTAAGTTGGAAATTTTGCCTTTATTTCTAGTCTAAACTTTAGAAATTTACCATGTTCTTAAGAGACATTATATGCCAAATTAGAGAATGTATTGTACCCTAAAATTTTGTAATCATCATTTCGTTTGTGAGGTTTTCGACATGACAATAAATAGATAATACTTATTTATATCGATCGAACCAAAACACTTATGCATTTTTTTTACCTCAAACTTTATCTTAAAAGTAATGTTTAAAATTAAATTAAATGAGTATTTTAAGATATATTATTCTTCTTTTAATTGATTAGGCCTAACTAAATTGGATTCATCTACCATTAGTAACATTATACGTCAAATATACTCCTAAACCCACTTACTCCTGAGCTCATGAGAGCAAGTGACTCAAGCTCTATATTTATAAATCTAGAAATTGCTTATTCCACTTGAAGAGATAAATTTTTTATAAAATTGAACTATGGAACTTTATTACTAAAAGTAAGTCTTCAAAAACACACAACAAGCAGAAGATTTCCAGAAGTATCAATTCAATTAAAGGACATTGCCATCTTAACCTTTCTTTTTTCGTACCCATCTGCCATAAGTGATATGATTGATCTGTGGTTAAATAGGGAATAGAACTTGCAATTTACAAGTAAAAAGAACGGTGCCCTTCCCCAGAGGTTAGAATGGCACTGCATTTATTTTAAAGTTCTTTTCACTTTAAAAAAGTTAAAAATTAGATCTTTGGTATTTTTTAGTTAAAACTGTCTAAAGCTTATATTATCTTCAAAGGAAATGAGATAGTTCTTTATATGTGGTAAATTAGCAACAATAACCAGTAGTAAAAAATGATGCAGCTTAAAATAATTATATAAACGGAAGAAAAAGAATTTGACTCGTCTCGTTGCGGGGTTATTTTTATCGATAAATGTTAAATAGATGTTTACATATTTGAGTGTAAAAATAAGGATGATTCCAATAACTAGTTTTCTTTTAATAATCATTAATTGGATGATATTTCAATTTTGTGGACCTTGCTTAGTTAACTTTAGTACCAAGTCTTAAGAAGTGTGATCTAATGACATTGCAAGTAATGCATACATGCTGTGCTTGTCAACCATAACATCCATCTTGTAATGGTCTTCACCTTGTAATGGTAACATTGCCTTCAATTATCGTGATTTTGAATACTTAGCCATGATGAAATTTTCAAATGCTGTCTTGTTTTAATGGATTAGAATACCCGTATGTTTAAAAAATTAGTAGTTTCTCTGCTAATAAATTTCTTATTACTGTCGAAAAATTACTTTAAAATGAAAATATTGAAATCATTAGAAAATTCAATTTCATACTTTAGAAAGCTCGATCTGAATGATTCAACTAATAAAAGCATTTGCGTTAGTTTCTCCATGTTATATTATTTTTGTTTTAAGTACTAATTTAACCTGTTAAATCATGTGTGCTCTAAAAATCGTGAACCAAGAAAACTTAATCACCATTGATGACAGCACAATGGCTCAATATGTCATTCCTTTGAACTACGATATTACGAATAAGAATAATATAGGGTCATTTTATGCTGATAACCTTCCATAAAATCAGTTTTCATCTTTAGTATAGTCTTTTAAGAATGACCATGGAGTTATTCTTAGTGTTCTCTTCACAGAAGTATTTTTCTGGCCTAAATTTCCAGATTCAATTGGTTTTTCTAATAAATAATTAAAAAATCAGATTTAATCGAATTTCTGATCAACTTAATGAACTTTTAAATAGTTTCAAATCTTGAAATCCATGGAATGTAAATCATTTGTTTACTCCTTTTATTCTCAAGAAGTCACTGCAACCAAACGATAATGCACGAAGCTTACTTTAATAAAATAAATTTCGGGTTCATTGGTTTGATATGTTTCGAAGTGTTTGTAAGGAAACCACATTAATATTAACTAGAATTTCCACTAGTTGATAACAGTAAATACCGGTAACTGATGATGTTGAATGCTCTTAGATGTCTATTAATCTTTGTACTTTGAAATTGATTCTACATAAGACGTTCTGTTTTTTTATTTGCTTTATTAATACATATAAAAATAAATTGTCTCTATGAGAACAGAATGGAAAGAAGAAGTATCATTCTTTACTATATCAATGAATATTGAGATATTCTCTTTTTCTGAGCTTAAGTTTCTCAACTTTTCTAAATCACGGGTTCCAATAAATAATTACGATTTATAAAATTAACTTCATTAAGTGAACAGTTTCGTTTAAGGAATATAATATAGAAAAGTCAGAGAACCGTCAGTGAAATCATATTTATGCATGTTATTTTTAAATACGAGTAACTTTTACTTTTTTATAAGCACTTTAAATTATAGATATTTTTTTTAACTCAATTGCCCATTAAGTATCTGCGAAATTCATGTAAAATGATACGTATGATTTTCAACTGCGGATATTATGTACATGTTGTTTTTTTTTAACTTTACAGGGGAGCAGCAGTGCACCTAGCATGTATGCTAACCAAAATCAGCTATTCATGCAGCCTTTCTGCTGAAAAAAGTACTTTCCGTTTTCTAACCGAGTTTAAAGATGAGGTCGATTTCTGCGGTGCAGGAGTTTATTCTCAACTTACTGAATTCATTGATGTTTTAGAAGTAGAAGACGCAATTAAGATGCGAGTTGAAGCTGTGTTTAATATTTTTGAAAATGAAATATCACAATGATTTGATTGTAAAATCATTCTGTTATAAAATTCACTTAAAGATCATTAACTAAATATTTCTTATATTTGAAACATTACTATGAGCAAAAATTTATACAATTGAACTAAAATATATTTGAATTTTATAAAATGTTTATTGTTTACTGTATACATAAGATGTCTTTTGAAAAAGTGTCTTGGAACACACGATATAAATAAATGACGAAACATATCATTTCTGCTTTGTTTAATAATTTTTATGAATTATCACTTAGAGATAAGTAATTTGTTAAGGTAAAAATACATTACCTCTTAAAAATCCTAAAATAATATTAATATTATAAATCGGGGGCTGTGAATTTGATAAATTAATCATCACTTAAGAATAAGAAAAGAAGTATTTATTTTCAGTAAAGTAATTTGAAAATAAATGCTTTACGTACTGAAGTTCTGTTGTTGTAACAAGAACCCTCTATTTTTCAAATAAATTATTTTTTCTGATAAAAAAAATTACAAGCATTACATCATTAGTTTTACCAATACTTTGGCCACATGAAATTTATGAAATTTATAAACACATTATATTATATAAAAATTTTTAAAACGCCTTTTATGAGAAGATGCTTCTATTAATTTTTTTAGATTATTGAAATAGCTGGATATAATTAATTTTAAATGCTTTTTTGAAATCACATTTTTCACAATGTGTTAACAATTTTAGATGAAAAATAAAAACTATCACGATTGGCCTTGAAGTGCTTCCGCAATAAAAGAAAGGAATACACAATTACAGTTCATCATTAAGAAGGAATTAATAAAACATGTATTATTCGCTTTACAATGTGGATAAGAAATGCTATTTATTTTTCGAATGAAGAAAAAGGTAGGAATTATTACTAATCTATAATTTAAATAAAGCTGCGTGTTCAATATTGATAGAAATTTTGTCTTATTATACAATTTATTTATCAAAGTAAGTGACTAGGATAATTTGTAACTCAGATGAGTAGAGTAATATGATTACTTTAAAATTTGACAAGACTAAGATTAGTTTTCAATGAGTATATGCAAACGTTTAATTTAATAATTTCAGTTTTACTCAATTATTTTACCTAGAAAACATTTTGCTTAGAATTAAAATTTAAAATATTTATAAATACAGTCATTAATTATATGTAATAAAAAAAAACTATTGTTCTGATGCTTTTTACCCTCAATAGATTGAAAATATGATTAAAGCATCTAAAATTAAAACTTTTAATTATATTAATACACATTTAAGAAATGCTGCCTTATACTAAATTTTATTGATACTGTTTACAGAATATAAGCACTTATATATCTATTACTTTTAACAGTCAGGTCACACATATTATGATCGAGTAATATAATGCGAGATTTTTTAGTCTTTTATGTCAAAAAATTTGTGCGTTTATTTTGTTTGCACTTATATATTTAATATACACTACATTATTAGAAACTTGGTACAGAATAAAAAATCATAACATTATAGCCTAAGTTTCATATAATTTTTCTGAAAGCATTAATAATGATATAACGAAAAACTCAATTGAATCGAATATAATTTATTGGTAAAGATGTAGATCACTATAATAATAATAATAATAATAAAAAAAAAAAAACATTGCATTATAATCATTCTATTTTTGTATAATAAGTTGAAGAAACATTGTCAATTTAAAAAATACAATTTTCAAGCCGTTTGCTTTATCACGAAAGTAAAAGATGAAAAAAAAAATAAATTGTAGTAGTAAAACATGATATAGGATTAATCTAAACCTAAACATTGAATCTAAACATTATCATTTTTTTATTTAGTAATGATTACATAAAAACCCTTAAAATGAATCTGCAATGAAATTTGAGTATTGTCAAAAATGATTTTTTTATCTATGATGGTTTGAAATTTCATGTTCCATTTTTTTCACTTGAATTATTCTAAGAATTTCTTTTATTTTTGACATAGTAGTGACAATAAAAAAGTAATTTAATATAATATTTGAAACTGGTTTATGTATGTTTAATTCGTTGTGCTCAATGAAGACAGCTGGGGTGTGTTAAATAGTTCGTGGTCTTAATGTCCTCCAAGTGAAATAATGAGGAAGGGCAGGTCAAATTACGAAGACTCACACTCGGCTACTTCTATCTAACTTGTAGAGTCCAATTCAGGGCTAAGTTTGAAGTAGTGTGCTGGTGCAACATCAACAACATTTTACTAATTAGGACATTGGCGCACATAAACAGGTGCCGTGAATCTAAAGCGATTCACAACCCCTGTTACAACAGCGTGCAACTTATCGGAATGAATTTCAAACACTTCAAGGCAGAGATAGAATGTTTAAGTTCAACCTACGTTTAAAGGAAAGAGAAATACACAAAATCAATGAAAAAATTAAGTTCTAATTACTTGAGATAGCTGCTATAATTTACATATCAATGATGATTCTTACAAAGAGAGTTTAAAAACACAGATTATAGATTGTTTCTTTCATTTATTTTGATGACTTTTTCTTGAAAAATACTTTGAATTTCCGATATCAAATTCATCAGTCTTAAATTCTTGTTTTGAATTTAGTTCATGGATTATCATTAAAAATATTTAAAAAACAAAAACAAAAATTTAAATTTTCTTGATATCAATATTAATTTAAGGCTGGAAATAGTTTCATATATAAATAAAAGTATGCAAATAGGTATCAGCCCATAATGGTTTCATGGAAAAAATATAAACAAATGTAAACTTAAAAAAAGCCACTATTATACTGAGTTGCAGAAGTCGAATGTAAGAGTAGATAAAAAGTACATAGTATATTGGCGCAATTTGCTTTCAAGAGAAACATGTTTTTATCGTTTCCAAAATTCGAATAGAGATTCAGAGCTCTAGTGTATTGTCGGGCTCTTTTTTCCAACAATGTCCAATGTCTAAATATTTTTTGAGATTTATTATTCCCCTATTTTATAATTATGAACATGATTCAAAAATAGCAGTCGTTCAAGGACCTATGTCCGATTACTGAAGCTTCCGTCCCTGCCCTACGGAGGATTGATATATTGTTGCTGTGCTAAGCGGAAAATCGATGTGAATAATCTATGATAATATTCACATTGATTTAAAAATTAGTAAATTAACATCCCAGCATTTAACGCTATTCCGTACTGTAGGATAAAAAAAACGGATTTCCAGAAAACGATTTTGAATGCTGAAGGCTAGCTATCGGATGCATTAAGTAGGATCATTAATTACAGGTACTGCATGATTTAACAGCTATTATTCCGTTATTTTAGGATTCCAAAAAACATGCAAAACCAGTTAAATGATTGTTCGGAAACTTGATTGTAGTATTTGAATTAATCTGCAGATCAATAAGTTGTTGCTCTAACTAAGAAAAATTTAAGAGTGACATCTATAATTGTTATATTAATTGGCAAGAAGATATTTGTCTCTATATAGCGTGTTAAAACTACACAGTAACTAAATGTACTCAGGTTGTACAAATTTGTGTTCTCTATGTTTCCAACGAAAACGGCTTAATAAGCCAATTAGGTTGTGTTTGATTGGAGCAAATATTTGATCATAGATGTATCAAAATTTGCCTTGAAAACTTAGGATAAGTTTAAAAGTCCCTCGAAAGCACAAAACACAAGCAATATGTCCCAGAATATCTATAAACATCAACATGGAAAAGAGGAAAATCATGATCTGAGCAGTGATTTTTTGAAATACCTCTTCAAATTTCCTTTTACAAACAGGGCTCTGCCATGGTTTATGATATCAAAATAAAGTCTTAGACATTAGATAAAGTCCAGACAAAATATTGAATTTTACAAAGATTATTTCATTTTATCAAAACCAGTTGATCATGTTTTCATTTTAATCAATGATAATGGACATCTCCATAAGACTATTAACTTTGAAACATGTCTGGAAAAAAAAGAGGATTTTGCGTGCAGTTTGATGAGCGCGCTCACTAATTCTAAATCTTACTGATAATCATTTATATGCTCTAAACTATGACCTGTGTGGAAAGGTTGGTTCAATCCCTTTCGCCATACTTGGAATGGGCTCTGCAAGTAGTTTAGAGTTTATTGATTGTGATGCAATTGACTGTATCACAGAAAAGATTTTCTCAAATACTTTTGCATTTAACGCGTCTTAATCAAAATAACAATTGAAACATAATATGTCAAAATCATATTTCCATTTATTTTGATATTGAAAATATTTTTTCATATTACTTCAACATATTGGCATATTGAAACTAATAAAAATTTAGTATTTTCTTTATCTCAATAAGTAATCTGTGTATTGAAATATTTTTAGTTAAGAATATTTTTGTGACATCAGCTCCGAGTTTCTATGAAGGTAAAATAGTAGATTTTAATAAAATGATGCAAAATGGTTCTTATTATTATATTTTTGTATATAAATATGTTTATATATATAAATATGTTATAGGATGAAATAAACAGAAATATATAGTTTATTAAAAATGGAACTAAATTAAAAAAATATATCTCTTCCATTTAAGTTTCCAAAAAGTCAAATAAAGAGAACATTAATAAGAACTTGAAAAAAAACTTCAAAGATAAAACATGTAATAAATTAAAAAATATATAGCTTTAGAAAATATAATATTTAGGCAGGCTCTAAAGCATTCTTTTGATAAATATACAAGCAAGGACAAAAATACACCTGCAGGAATTGTTTCAACAATGTGCTCTACTAAAACTTTTTTTTATTTAGCATTGAAATATAAGAGCTTAAAATTGTTACTATTCACAGACAAAAAAAAAAAAAAAAAAAAAAAAGTGGTTCATTAATAATAAAAAGTATATTTCTCATTCATATTAAAAAAGTTGAGGAAAACTTCATAGAACTAATCTGCAAGAAGAAAGGAAGTAATAACGTTTTCACATTCAAGAGAAGATTACAATGAAGAAATTGACAACAAAAGAATGAAATTATACTTCACGAAACTGTCACATTAAAAATGATCGAATGTGTTTTTTTCAATGCCTTATGATATATAGATATATCATTCTTTTGCAGGAAAATAATACAAAGTTTCAGTATAGTTTGTTTAAAACAAGAATTTCCTTCTCTGTGACAGAAACTGTGACAGTCCTGACTCCGTGACAGTTATTATTCGATTTTAACTTTCTGGCAAAAATCCAAAAATTTATTTTCAATATGAAAATCATAGTCTTAAAAATTATTATTAGATAAAAAATTTAAATATTAATTGAAATAATTAGTTACTTATGGCAACAGTGGTTCTGCATTATGTCATATAGTTGAAAACTTGCAAATTAGTGGACAATTTTATTTCTGAAAAATGAATATTCAATTAAGATTTTATTGAAATTATTTCTGTTTTAGAAATCATCATATTTGTGATTTGAAAGTATCTTACTGATAATTCTTGAAAGGTAAAAAAATGCCTTTAATAGTCTTTAAAAATTTTTAACGAAATACTATCCAAACAAAATTATCCTAAATTAATGTTTTCTAGAAACCAATCTTTTTTATTTCATATTTATATTGTATCTTATACACAACTATCAGTATGTGTATGAGATACATAATTAAAATTAAGTTAAACACTTCTTCGTTGCTGTATTTAAAAATCAGGACGTACATCAGAATTTACGAATTTTTCAATTGAAATATCATAAGTTACAATGGATCATTATAAATAAGACTATAAAGCTGTTGAATGTTTGACATTCTTATTTTTAATTACGTTTAAGTAACTGTATTTCATTTTTACGAAAAATTGTTGTTACAGCGATACTTAATGTACTGTTAAATGAAACACATTATTTGTCATTTTTGAAGATTGCAGCTCATTTTACCAAGATCTGGATTTAGAGTTTTAATAGTATCACATTTAATTAGAATCAGTTGTTTCCAAGTACAGTTTGACATTAACTTCAACCTAAAAACTCTCTCAACTGCATAACTTGCCTATACTCTTGGATCACAGCATCTCCTAAGCAGACAAAATTCTAACTGGCTAAATCATATAAAAAGAAAATTTAATGTTTTCTCGTTTGATTTAAGCGAAGAATTCTTAGAGTATCCACACTTTGAAATTTTGTCTCACAATGCTCAAATATTGTGCTTTTAGAGAAGAAAGGACAAATTCAGATTTTAACCACTGATAGCCAGTTAACAATGATTGCTGTATTGGCACTTTTTGTGTACATTTATGTGTGTGTTGGAGTTTTCTTTACTTCTTCATATGCAACATCTGAATGATTTCTATGAGAGATTCTGTGAAAACAAGTTTTCACTGCCAATAAAAATAAACGTTGTAATAAATAGTAGTTTTGTCAGTCTTACAACATCTGAAGATTTTAGATTATTTCACTGCACGGATTCAAATCTTTACCACATCACAAGTAAAAAGGAAGTTAATAATAACTTCAATCCTTACATAAAAGATTAGAAGAAGTAATAAGATATATATTTTAGACAATAATTCTCAATCTAGTTTTGAATCTATAGTATAAGGCAATATTTATTTGAAATCAAAAGACATTTTGAGTAACTGTTAAGAGTTTATTTTTACCAATATTTAAGTAAGCAATTTGTTGTCATAGTAATATTTTGTATGTATTTGCCTTCCTTAAGTTCACTATAAGTTGCACGAGATTTTGGATCGAAATTTCAACACTAGATTTTGAATTATTCTAGAAAGATGGAAAAATCTTTAAAAAATGCTAATATAGTATTACAAGAAATATTTTCACTAAAATATTAAAAGGAATAAGATGCAGTATGCACATTTACAGCACCAAGTATAATAATTACCACAGGAGCATAACTGCAGGGTTTTTTTATATATTTTTTTTATTTTGATAAATTAAGCAATGTCCTGAATTTCTGGAACAGAAAGTAATTGTAAAACAACATTGTACTGAACTTCTTTAACAGAAGATAGTTAAAACATTTTTTTTTTCGATTTTATTTTTTATAAATGAGAAAAAAATCATATTTAGTTAAATATATGATACTAATATTATTTACATCATAATTTAGAAGAATATTCAGTAAATTTTATCTTTTTATGTGGACATCCGAGAATAACAGTATGAAAATACAAACAATTTTTGGCTTTCTCTCTCAACTTAAGTAAAAACAATTAATGTTATTTACTGGCTTTTTTTTTATATTAAATATGTTTAATTTGCGTTAACGTTAAATACCGTTACACGTTAAATACCGCTTTATAATAATTAAGGGAATCATAGCTTACTTACAAAATCAACTTTCATGAAAAATTCTTGATTAAAAAAATAAATGAAACATCATATATACCCTTGGATTTGTAATTAAAATATACATTTTTCATCAACACCCTAGTGAGCGTGTAACCTTGAAACGAAGTAACAAAATGCTAAGCTATTGTGAAAGCTTCAAAGACTTCCTGTCCTTTGTTCATGATACCCAGTATCACTAGTTTAAATAAGCTTATAAATGCAAGGAAAACGCACTTTTGCTACATCCCCAAGTAATCATATTATTCCTGATTAAAACTATTCAAAATGTACACTGTATCAGTTTTGATAAACTTTTTACTATTTGTAGCAGTTAATTCTGGTAAGCTTAGATTTTTTCCTTATTTTTTTATTAATAATTCTAGCAGCGAGTTTGCATTTTTAATTTCTTATTCCAACGTTCTTTATTTATAATCATTTGTTGACTGCGTTAGCTCTAATTATAGATTCTAATTCCTCGGTTTTATTTCTAAACCTACTTCTTAGTGTTACAGAATTGTTTTTTTTATCAAGATTACATTTTTTTTAATTGAAGATCTTCATTATCAGTTATTTAAAAAATTTATAATTTGATTAATTAACTTTTTACAAAAGGAATTTTCGAGTTTTCTCTGTTTAACATAAATACATAATTTTATCTTTTAAATACAAAATTAGTCTATCAAAGTTTAACCATATTTTTGTGAAATTATTGAACATAAAATGATTGGTACACTAAAAATAAAGACTTATTCTTTTTTCATTTAGTTTTATCATAAATATGGTTTATTATTTTTTATGGAAATTGAAATAAATCTTATTTGGGTTAGAGGACATATTTCATAAGTTCAATCAATATGTGTAAAAAGCACTTTTGCTTTTAAATTTTTATTGAATGAAACTAATATTTAACAAATTTAATACATCAATGCACGTAAATTAATACAGCAATACACATTTATTTACTATGAAATAGCTACACAAAATAGTTTTCTTGATTTAATTAATGTAACCATATAGCAAATGTCCTTTTAATTATGTGTGAAAGTTTACTTTAGCTGCAATTGTGTGTTAATTGCATTCTGACAATATACTGTATCAATAAAATCAAATAATGAAATTTTTTTAATTTAAATAGAATAAAAACAAAATTTTACTAAAAACAGAGTTGAAACATTAAAAAATATTTATAAATTTCCGACGTATTTTAAGAATTACAAAGGTATATTATTCGGAAATGCAGAACTTCTATGAATAAATGTTAATACTATGATAGCCAAAATTAAAATAAAACAAAATTGATATTATTCACCTCTTTTGGAAAAGTAACGGTTTATTTCACGTTACATTCAAGTTTTACAAAATTATGAAAATATATGATTGAGAAAGGAAATAACTTTTTTTTCCAAAAATGAATGCTAGTGAATAAATTAATGTTTTGGCCATGGGTTGAGCAAGATTGATTCAGCCTTTCTGTGTTCTTAGCCTAACTGGGGTTTCATGTTAGGCTAATCACCTAATAAGGACGTATCTTTGGAACACAAGGCATTTGGTAAAATAAATAATGGATATGGGCACTTGGTGAAGAAAAGTATATGGGCAATATAGGCCTTAGCCTCATTTGAATGCTGTCGTGCTGCATTTAGTTTATGACGTCTACATTAATATGAACTTAGAAATTTCATATTTATAAAAAAATTTAATCATTATTTATATAGAATTTAGTACACAAAACTCGCTTATAAGGTCATTTAATCGTCTACTATAATTTTAAACTTACAATTTTAGTTTGATTTAATTCTTTTAGGATATAAATGCAATATTTAGTATAAAGAAATTAGAAATTGAGTAGTTTGGCCTTAAAAAGTTAACACTTTATGTTAAAATTTTTTGTTTTATTTGAATTCATGTATAAGGAAAATTCCGTATTTCATACTATTTTAACATTTGTGATTAGTTATTTTCATTCAGAAAGCATAACAAACATTAAAAAGGGGTTTTAATAAGTTTATTAGTACAACTCCATATAGTTTAGTATTATAATATAGATTACATAAAAAATGTGTGAAATTTTTATTATAATCACAAAGTGTCAATCTCATTTTTAAACAAAGTGTCAATATAACAAAGTGTCAATCTCATTTTTTAAACAATAATAAAATAGGATAACATTTCGCTGGATGAACTTCAGTTTAAATTTTTTTTCAGTGTCAACATGTTTGAAAAATTTGCTTAATTGAATTATTTGCTTTAGAGGGTAAAATGTTAACCTTTCATGTATTTCCCTTACACAAAATCTTAATATTAAAATTTTATTTCTATAATGGATGCTTATAATATCATTTACAATTATTACTTAAAACGTTCTAGAATAAATTTGATGTGAAATTGTTGATCATTATAAATATATTTGATTGCTTGCAGAAAATAGCAAGTTTTTAAAAGGACTTTTCAATTCAAATTTATTATTTATGAAAATTTCCTGTTGCGGGAAATACATTAAATTGTTACCTAGGAAGTAAAATAGATTCAAAATATTTTTTGTTTAGAAGATTAATTTGGCTAATCTGCATCTTATAACAAATATATTTTTAGAAATTGCTCATTTTTTAAATATTTATTGGAGTAATTAGGATTTCACACAATTGCTCGGTATGCGACGATTATTTTGTGTAAATATATTTTTCTATACCAGTAGAAAATACAGAGGATTCATGCAAACATGAAGGATGCCACGACAAAGTACCTACAATCGAATTTCCCGGAAATGAAGATGAATTGGATCAGTTTTGCATGTAAGTAATTTAGAAAGTTTTCCTTTGACTATTAAAACATAGTTTGTAAGGATTCAAGTATTTAATATATTCATAGCTTTCATGTTCTTTCATAAATTTTAAAAAGAAAAGCATTGGAGAATTTTCTATTTTAAATAAGAGAACAATAAGCCATATATTGAATACGCATATTGAAAAGGCATTACAAAAATATAAAACGAATGAAAACAATTTGATTATGGAAACTTTATTTATTTATAAATGTGCAAACTGATCGAAATGTATCCATTTCTTTTAGTTCAAATTCATTATTAACCATTATTACTCACTCCATGAGTAAGAAGAAAAAAGAAATAAGGAAGAAAATTCTTTGGCTGTTGAAGGGTTACCAAAAAATTTAAAAACATAGAAAGACTAAAATAATCTAAAACAAAAATTGGGGAATTGAAATTATTTTTAATGCTTACCGTGCATTTATATTCAGATGTACATTGAAAGTTCAATATGATATACATTGAAAGTTCAACTACTTTAGTTGCTAAGAGTAAAAGAAAAATAAATTTTAATATTGATAAATTATTTGTTAAAATGTAATGACAAAAATTTTTTTTATTTAATTTGAATTAAATTAATCAGTTGTTACTGTTTTTAATTTCCATGTCGTAGTAAAATAAAGTCACAATATATTTCAGGCATGAAAATTTTCTATTAATTTTTTTAGGTCTTTTCTATAAGGTATAAAAGAGCATAGATGTTTACATTAAAATATGACATTAAAGTTTTTATTAAATAAATTATTTTATTCCTGAATGACTGACATATGTATTTTATACCTTATCATGCAGTAATTATCATCCTTAAAGTATAGCATTAAGAAATTCTAAGAGTATGAAAAATCAATATTTACTGATAGTTTAAATTATCCCAATAGATAAATATTAGGAGTACAGCAAAAAAGTAGTAAAATCTAAATACATTAGATATAACGCATCAACTAAGTTTGTAACCATTCTACTTTAATGGTATATCTCATATTGATATTTAATTAAAGGTTTTATATACATTTTGATATTTAATAATTCATAATGAAAATTAATTTAAAGTAATATACGTTAAGGGGGGTTATATAGAATCAAATGACTTTATGCTTCTTTTAAGTGATTTTAAGCTTGTGCAATTTTCATGCTATGGAAAGCATTAAGATTTCATTTGATTTCAAGTCACATATAATCAAGAATATCAGTATTTATTGTAGCAATCATGGCGTTTTGTTCCTCAGTACTGTCCGATTTTAATTGATATGCCTTAAAACTCCATAAAGTTGAAATATCTAGTAGCATTATACTGGATGATCTGCTTTACTAAAGGAATAGAAACTTAACAAACATTACACAATCCATATTGCTGTGAATTTGTCATTAAAAGAACTCTAAATGATGGTCAATCACCCAGAAGAAGACCATCTTGCAAAAGGCATGTGACAGAAATTTTTCCAACTGCATACATGCAAAAAAGTCTTATTTAATTAAGTAAATGGCAAATAAACATGCCTATCCAGTGAAAAAAAGAATAATTAACAATTTGATTGTACAAAAACTTCACACCACAGATTAATGTTACGGAAATTTTTTTTCATACTTTATGACATTCATGAGGAATTTCATATCAATATATTCACACAATTTATTGATTAAGATAAAAAATAAAATGTAAAACTATAGGCAATTATACAACTGATTATATTTATATCATGCATGAAAAAATCTAATAATTTACTTTTGGTTATTTAAGCTATTTACCCGAGGCTTATAAATGGTAGAGAGGGGGGAATAACTTTTATATATTAACAGATTGAAGAATACAATGCAAACATTTTAGCATTGTACTCTTCAATCTCTTAATATATGAAAGTTAATATGTGAATTCTATCAATATATAATTTGATTATATATTGATAAAATAGTATATTAAATTTGTCCAATTATATCAACTACACAACCTGTTATTTAAATAAATGCTTCATGTTTGGTTTTTGAGGAAACATATAGCTGAAAAGGAACAAATATAATACATTCTAAAATTAACCCCAGGTTAGTACCGATAAGCCTAAAAAAATTTCTTAATAAATGAAACAATAGTTTGTTTCATTTATTAATTAATTTTTACTTAATAAATGATTCATTTATATAATATTTTTTTACTTTTTAACTTGACAAGCTAATTCCTAATTATCTGTTGTTCTTTTAAATAAAAAATGCATTTGAAAATAATAAAATTCGCCTTTTTTAATTTTGTTTGACCTATGGTCATTAATGGAAAATTCGTTTTTAGCATGTACAAAGATTATTATAGTTGCATTGTGGAATTCCTTATTACGTGTCGTCCTGATGAGTATAAAGATACCACTAGGCTCAATTCCATGTCTGATATCTTAGATAATATATGCGATAAAAACACTGAAATATATAAAGGCAAGTGATTTCTTTAAGATTTTTTCTCATGCTTAATTCAGAAACTAAATGGATTAGATCCACATCTAGTTATCTTAAAATGAAATAATTTTGAACATAGAAATTGGTGGTACTTTATTTTCTAATGATTCAAATACTGTTATATCAAAACAATATTTAGAATTTTGATAAGACATTGTGTAATTCTTCCGTAACAACAAATATTGCATAATAATTAGAAACCAGTTTTTAAAGATTGATATTCCTGTTATTATACTTAATAGAAAATAGTCTAGAATTATTAAGTAAGGGTAATATTCTAGACATAATTTTGAAATGCGCTATAGTAATAGAACTATTATTCATAAAAAGTGTAGGACGATTATGATAGGAACAAATTATAATCTATTTGGTTACGGTTAATTCTTGATTTCCTTGACAGCAGTATGAATGTCATTTTGAAGCTATAATTAATTCAAAATCTAATAATTAAATTAATAGTTGACATAGAAAAACTGAATTGTTATATACCTAATCTATGTTTGGTTATTTTAGCACAAAACGTTTTAGACAGATTTTCTAGATATAAAAAAATATTATCCAAATTTGCTTAGCGAAATAACCTTGAATTTGTCTACAAATAAGAATTCTGCAAAAATATATCTTTATTGTTTCTCTTTAAACTTTCACGTTTTTTTTAACCTTTTTTATTAAAATACAACAAATCACTAAAATGAAGCTTAACATTTTCTTTTTCAATTCGTTCGGTTTGAATCAAATCCAAGTGGAAAGATAATGAATATGGAAACATACCAAATATTTTATTACTTTCAAATAAATTTCCTATCAGTATTGTCAATATGATATCACAAAGCAACAGAAATTGTCAATTATGCAGTTTGAGTTTAATAGTAACATATTAAATAATATTAAAACCTGATTTGAATCAGGCTAAACTAATTCGAATGGTTTTTACATTTTGTAATAAAGGAAAAATTAGTTTCAACAAGAAAATTTGATGAAAAATGATTCACGAAACATTAACTGTTTTAATATTAAAGAAGATGCTTCTTGGCTAAAGACAATCCTCACATTAGTTTTAAGTTATAATTGTAATACTTCATGACTGTTTTTGTTTTCATTTTCCTAAAATGATTGACAAGTGTTTTATTCGTTCACAAACAAAATTTTATTTATAACATTTACTTTACAGTTCAAAAAACATGAAAGTGTTTTTCCCCTGTAGCACTTACCGACAGTAAATAACCCATATTTTTATCATCACAATGCTTTATGCAAGACTAACACATTTTTCGTTGGAAATTTGTTCAAGTATATTTACTTAAATAATGAAACAAAAACAGAATTTTTATTAAACTGTTTTATAAAATAAATTTAAGACCTCCTATTATTGAAAAAATATTTGGATAAAATTCCACCAAGCTTAAACAAAGTTTGCTAAAGGGAATGTTTATTGAATTGAATTGTGTGAATTCAGATTTCTATTTTAAACATAAATTTAATTTCATCATAAAAATATGGATAACATGTATTTTCCATAAGTAATAATACTATGGTATGAAATAATATATTTCAAATGACAAAAATTTCTTTAAAGTTGATATATGTAAACTAAAGAATTTGTAAATAAATATGAATAAAAAATAATAAATATATATATCCAGACACAATTTCAGCAAACTGTCTGAAACCACTTTCACGCTGTAGGACAAGATGCTCGCCGACAAATGACGTGTGTTACGTTTACAAGAAGGCATCATAGCGACTGCAGGAAGTGGGCAACAAGAATATGAACTAGAGGAGAAATAAAAAGAGTAGTATATTTCCTAATAAGTCTCTCTCTCTTCTTTTCCCCCGTTCTGATAACAATCATATTTTCACCTGGATAGACTGGAAACTGGAAACAATCCCGAGTTCGTGGATGAAAGTGGAGGGAGAGTGCGATTTGTGCTATCAACTCCATTAATGAGTGCACCGATCTCCATTTCATTCTAAATAGAACTCTGACTAGTCACCAATATAGATATGAGATCCTCAGGTTTATTTAGTTTTTTAAGCTAAAGCAATTGCAGATGATCTCCTGTTAATGGAAGACAAATGCCGACCACATCGTGCTAATTTGGTAAATGATTTCCTTTCGGAAGAAAAAAATCGTACGAATGGAATGTACGTATTTTGTGTGTGTTCTCTGTCATGTAAATGTGTTCTCTGGTCATGTAATTAATACAGTGTACTTAGGACATTTCAGACAAACGTGATTCTGGTCGCCTATTACCTCTACAGACTCTAAAGGAATGGGAAAAAGCTCATCTGGAGGAATATGTTAGAATACCCCAGTATGTCATTAGTAGTTTCATTAACATCATAGTTCAACGGTATTCAGCGTTGCTGGCCGTCCGAGGAACTATACTATCAACCAAAAACGATTTCCTTTTAAGGAAACACCTTTTTTTATTTGTTTTCCTCATCTGCACAAATTGTATTTTTTTCATTATATGCTCAAATGCTTTAAAAAAAAAAAAAAAAACGCTTTTTTTTCAGTCTAATTTATAAAAATTATTATTAGAAGGGTATTTCATGTAAAAAAAAAAGATGTCTTTTTTTTGTGATTTTTTTTATTTGTGAATTGTGTGAATCTTCTAAATTTGTGTGAATCTGGTTTGTGTGAATCTGATTTGTGTGAATCTTCTAAATTTGTGAATAATGTATCAAACAAGCAAACAACTCTTTATGTGCATGATCAGCGTACAACCTGAATATGCTTTAATTATTTGAGCTATGCATAATAAAGCAAAAATGATTCTGAATTCATTCTGATCCTGAATTAATAGCATAATGTTTTACTTGCATGTTTTACTTGTGACATTGTGTGAGCACAACTATATGCATGCCTTGAATTTCAAAAATATATTGAAAGTGTAATATTGCATAGTTAATGCCTGCACGCAATGTATCAGTAAGAATGAAAGAAATATAAATTAAACACTGGCTTTGAGTCCCTTTAATTTAAGTTGCTTTTTTGATAAACCCAATTTTTAACTAAATTCCACAACCAGAAGTCACATGGATTCAGGTCATTGAATGATTTCAGTGGCAAATTACCTGAGGAATACGTTAAACTGTATACATGTAGAAATTATCTGAGGTAATACGTTAAACTGGAAAGTTTGCCTGATTTCGATGCATGCCTTATTTGTGTTTACATGTAGGCTTTGTGAGTTGTTCTAATTCTTGTCTTAAAATTGTAGAAGCCAAATAATTCCTTCCACATTAAAGCTATAAAACATGATTGTTTAAAGGTCTGCTTCATTATCTCCTTAAAAACGTACATCGAACAAGCGTATTTATAACGATTTTCGTGTAAAAAAGGTTTAAAATTAAATTAATGAGAATTCACACACACAAAACGTATCAGTGGTTGTTGTTGCACGGTATGAGAGTAAATGAACTTTATATGCCAGTGATTCTCAACCTGTGGGGCGCGACCCCCTAGGGGGGCGCGAGCATATCCAAGAGAAAATGTTATTTAAAAAAATTGATTAAGTTACTGAAAGGAAAGAACACACACACACATACAAAACAAAATACATTTCGACATATTTAATAATTAACTTATTAAATTAAAACAACTTACTAAATTAAAAACAAATTTAATAATTATTAGTGACTTCCTTGGGCCTGTCTTTCAGAGCAAAGTTTTTCGAAGGAGGGTTTAATATTAGAAATAGACACTCTCATTTCTTTTTCTATATTTAGCGGAGATCTATATTTTGTCTTCAAAGAAGCCACCGCAGAAAATCCAGTTTCATAAAGGTAAGATGTTGAAAATGGTAGTAGAATGCGAAATGCCCTTGTTTTTAGTGCAGAAAACTCATCATCCACTCCTGCCCAAAATTCAAAGAGTGATTTATTACTAAATTGTCTTTTGGTTTCGCCGCTTGCCGTGAAATCTATGAAGGTTTCTTCCTCTTCGATTGAGAGTCCTTCGGGAGTATTTTGAAAGGGATCCCTCACCCACTTGTAACTTGATATCAGTTTGTCATCAGCAAGAAAGTACTTTTTAAAATTCTTTGCTAGCATTGCTAAATGACTTTCAATGGTTACAAAAACAACTTTTACATGTTGCTCTTCAGCCTTGTAAGTTTTAATACAATCATTCAAATTTGCAAACATTGTTAAATTTTATTGCTTTAAATTTCTGCTCCACAATTCCAATTTCCTACAAAATGCATTAACTTTATCACTCGTATCCAATATATGTGTATTTGCTCCTTGCAGTTGAAGATTCAAGTTATTTAATTTCTCGAATATGTCGACCATGTAGCTCAATTTCAACACAAATAAAGTATCGCGAAAATTCTCAGCTTCCGGTCAGTTTTCCTCTTCTAGGAAAACGGCGATTTCTTCTCTTAATTCATAAACACGTTGCAAAAATTTCCCTCGTGATAACCATCTTGCCTCGCAATAAAATTGTAACGCTGAATGTACTGCACCCATGTCTTTACAAAGTGCGGAAAAGATTCTTGATTTCAGGGGTCTCATTTTTATATAATTTACTACGGTTACAACCGTAGTTAACACAATATTTAAACCAGGGCTCATTTCTTTGGAAGCCAAAGCTTCTCTGTGGATCATGCAATGTGTCCAGATGCACTGTGGCGATTTTTGTTTCACAAGTGCTTGAATACTTTGGAATCTTCCTGACATAGAACGAGCATCATCCGTGCATATTCCGACGCAATGTTTCCATTCTATGTTTGCCTCGTTCATAAAATCATTTAAGATAGCAAATAAAGCGAGTGCTGTTGCTTTGAGTTCTGTTGGTTTGCAGAAAAGTAATTCTTCTACTACTGACAAATCATCATAAAATCTAACATAGGTAATGAAATGAGCATCTTTACTACTATCTGTTGCCTCATCGAGTTGTATTGAAAACAATTTGTTACTCAACTTCGACAAAAGCTGACACTCTACATCTCCAGCTATATCAGCAATTCGACGGGCAACAGTATCATTTGAAAGAGGTATAGACTGCATTTGTTTTGCAAAATTATCTCCAAACATAATTTCTACAATATCAATCGCGGCTGTCAAATTAAGCTCTTCACCAATGGTGTGAGGCTTTTTACATCTGGCTATTTTATATGAAACTTTGTAAGAGGCAATTAAAGCTTTTTCATTCACAGACAAAGTTTTTTTAAACAATGATTTTTTCTTTTCATATGATTTTAATTTTAATTCGAAGAATTCTCTGGGTTTGTTTACGTACTCACTATGAAGCTTTTCCAAACGTCGTTTAAGTTTATTAGGTTTTATGCTGTCTGCCGCCAACATTTTTGAGCAAATGATACACAGGAGCCTTTCTTCTTCATTTACTTCAGAACTAGTGAACCCAAAATTTAAGTATTCTTGAGAATATTTTTTGATTTTATTTTCGGAACCACGCTCATCTGTGTACTTGTTGATGCTTGTCTATCGTCTAATGCTCGCTTACACCCGCTTAAAAATTTATCCATGATTCTGTATAAGTCTGCTGGCGTGAATATTTAATACGGTGAATTGCAATTACACGAAAATATATATAATATACACATTGAGAATAGATTCAATAGCGATAGAAGGATCGACTTGAATGAGATTGTCTGGAATTGAAATTGGCGTCATAGAACTTTCTCCTTCTCCCTATGAGAAAACATTTGTTCACATCTGCGCACGCTCCTAGCTTAATTTTTTGCTGACCAGACAAATTCCAGACAAATCGAAACTTCTCGCGAAACCGTGAGAATGCCCGACATGGCGTGACGCAAGAGCAATAAAAAAGCATAGGATTCTTGTTTTTTCAATGCTGAGGATCGGTGTTGCAAAATGTCAATAAATTTCGGTATTCTTGGTAATTTGTAAAGTTTAAAATTAAGGTTGTAGTGTAGGTTTAGCGCCAAAATACTCAAAATACATTATTATTGTATATATTTTATTGTATGCGGTGGGGAGGGGGGGCGCGATGAAAAT
>JAPDSC010149825.1:0-23523 GCA_026290005.1 Latrodectus geometricus
ACCCTTGACAAGATTCCTGTTGCACATATTACAGAAATCTTGACAAGATTTCTGTAGTATATGCATAGTATATGAAAGCTTCTCAATTGGTGGAAATCTTCTGGACAACTTGAGTTCTTGAATGCAGAGATCTTTTCAGGATATTTTCTTACATCTTCAGCAGAGTAAAGTAGTGAGCTCAAACCCCAGCCTCTATCTTACTCTTACTATAAGTGAAGATTTGTCGTGTTCCCTAAAGGTAGCTAAGGCACGTTAAACATATCGTGGTAGCAATGTCCTCTGTGAAATGATATTTCTGGGGTGGTTGGCCAAGTAATGGTGAGTATTTTGCTTGGTCTCTGTTTCTAAATTATGAGACTCCTACCCAACTGCTTCTAATTGGTAGTGCCCAACTCAGGGCTAAGTATAGGGAAGAATGCTGGTGCAATATCACCTTCAGCAGAGATAATGTGTCCCAGATAACTTACTACTCATTAAAATAAATTACATTTGAAAGGATTTAGCTCCAAATTGGCACTTATCAATTTCTGTAGCGCCTTTTGAATATTTCGTAAATGGTTTTTGAATGTGCAACCTATGTGATATCATATAAGTATACCAAACAGACCTCATGGAAAAGACCTCGTAATACAGTTTCCACCAGGAACACAAACATTGCAGGTGTATTGCAAAGCCCAAATGGTATAACCTTGAACTGCCAAATCTTTGTCCCATAGTGAACATAGTCTTTTCTTAATCTTCAGGATGTATCTCCACTACCAATAACCACTCTTGAGATCCAAAGCCTAAAACTATTTTTTTCCAGATAAAGCATCAATAATATTCTCAATCCTAGGAAGAGAGTAACTATCTTTCTTTGTGATATTATTTAAAATGCAATAGTCAATGAAAAATCGTGTGGAGCCATCTTTCTTCAGAGTTAGGACAATGAATGAATGAAGCTCAAGGACTCTCTGATGACCCAATAATGTTATTCCATTGCATTTCTATCAGAAGATTATCCACCTCTTCCTGCTTAGCAAATGGTAATCTTCATGAATGTTGTTTGATGGAAAGATGATTTCTTGTATCAATTAGGTGCTGTGTCATTTCATTTCTCCCTACATCATCAAATTTCCAGGAAAAGAGCTCTTTAATTCTGGTAATAGTTTTCTTGCCACACTCTTTTGTGAATCATCTACCTCTGCACTCTGAAGAAGTTCATAAATTAGAGTACCAGAAGACTTAAATAGAGTAGCTTGAAAGCTTTGGTCAATACAGGTCACTAGAGTATAAGTTGCTAGCACTACTTGGCTAAAAAAAAACAGATATGGACAATGTAGGCTTCGGTCTATATCCTGCTTAATTCTATATCATGTGAAATTTTGATGTTGGAAATGGTTTAATTTGGGTTTCATGAACTGAGCATGGATTTTTATATTAAAAAATAAAATGAACTTTTATAAAAATTTTGTTATAGTGACATAATAATAGAATATTTTAGTAATTGTCAAAATATAAAAAGAAAAATATACTTGGATTTCATCCATGGCAAATAATATCGGCAATCTGTAATGATTGTTGTATAAAATACACCTTTCCTGAAATAATGGGTACAAGATTAGTTTAAAAGTTATTAACATATTTTGAAAGTGTATATATATTTAAATAAAATTAATCATATCACTTCTGAAATTAATTTTTTTTCTTTAAATAAATTAAGAAAATGAAGTAGAAAGATTCATAATTAGTAGAAATACAATATATCATTAAATTTAAAAATTAATATTAATAACACAGAAACATTTCCACTTTAAATTCCAGTTAAAAAACTATGTTAACCTGAGAAGTAAATAATTAGAATAAAAGTAAATTGCAAATATGAAAAATTAAATAAATATTTTGAGTATATAAAGTAAAAGAAATGTGGCGTAAATTTTAAAATACCCTATCTTTTAATAAGAAAAATGTATGAAATCAAACACTTAATCAAATGACATATCCGGAGATGAAATACAAATTATTTTATAAAAGAAAGCATTTAATAATGAATCAAATTTAATAAAAACTACAAAAACAAATTTTATTTTTACATTTTTAGAAAAAGAGAGTTTAGTCAAGGAAAATTAAGATTCTCATAACATTTTGAAAAAACAATATTTAATTTTGAAATAGGAAAAAAAAATTGCTGAATTTCAAAAGGATTTTTACTTAAAACGATCCGGAAATAATCCAGTTTGTAGTTCCTTGTCTTCTAAAACATGGTATTGAGGAACTATGCCTTGAAGGAATTTACTCTAAAATTATAAAAATAAAATATTTAATAGAAATATTTGCAGAACTAAAATAATTTTAAATTTCATCTATTCATCAGGTGATTCAGTTCATCTATTATGGTTGTGATAAATACGTAAAATCATTTATTCAATATTCTTTAAATATTTGCAGCTATGAGTAGAAATTGAATACATAATTTGCTACTTCATCACTATAACAAATCTTATTACATAAATGTGTGTAGTATCTAGACTATCACCAAATTTAACATGGACAATAATTTTAAGAATATCTTAAGATGTGATTATGACTAACAAGTAAAATATACTGATAACTGTTAACATACAGATGGTTAGGATTATAAAAATATTCGTACACCCAGTATTAGAAAAGCGAATTCAGGAGTTAGAACTGACAAATTTCAGGGATCTGAAAATATTATGTTCTTTAACAATTTTGTTTCGTAATATATGTTATACATAATTTAATAGAAAAGCATACTTTCCAATATTTTGTATTCTTTATATGAGAATATTAACATTCTTATATTTTTTAATTATTTAGAAATAATTCACAAAGACAGAAAAGAATTTTCTTTCTTTGAATTTTTAGTGGGTAGCAATTATTTACAATAGCACGCAAATATCTATGAACTGTATGCCTGTAAATAATTTGAACGATTAATATTTGATTTCATCTAATTTGTATTGAAAAAATTTTCAAGAAAAAAATTAAAAAGAAAAAAATTTCTATTTACTCAACTCCATGATTTAATAAAAGTATTGATTTGTATTTGTTCAAGTAAATTATTGAATAACATATTTTTAAGTTATTATACAGTTCTCTAAATAAACTATATTCTTTTTAGAAAATATAATTGAAGAAAGAATACTTTACACCTTTGGATGAGCAGATGTAGAACTCATATGATAGCCAGAAATCAACTGCATTCCTGCTTCAGGAGCCTCAGATGAACTCAAAATTTTATGATAATGCAAAAAGGAATCCTTGCACCATTTTCTAAGGTACAGAAAACCGGTTAGCGTGAAAGATGGAAATAAAAATTGTAATTGTAATAAAATAAATAAAATTTATTTTTAAACTCTTTAACTTAAGAATAATTGAATTTATGTGATTTAAATGTAAAAACGTGTACATCTTTAATTTAATCTACCATCAATGAATAAAACATAGAAATTTGACATTTAATGGATTATGATGGTATTTGCAGTTGTAGTCATTCAATAACATATCAATGTATTTTTCTTATAATCAAACTTAATCCTCCAAATAAATTAAAAAAACTTTCTGAGAGTTTTAGTGATAAAAAATACTCAGAAATTGTTGAAATGATTTCAATTTGAATGTTTATGTTTACATTGAAAACAATCTCTTTCCATATGGAACCAGGTAAAGCTAAAAATATTAAAATTCAATTTTTATAACTTTCTAGAAATATTTAATTTTTTAGCAAGGGGTCAAATTAACATATCTTGTATGATGGAGCAATGAGTGGTTATGCCACTATAACCCCAAAAATGTCAAGTCTACTCAATTTAGAACCAGGAACCAAATAGAAGAATCTTGGGCTTAACCTGCCTCTAATACAGATATGATTTCATTGTGAGTACATTATGATCATATTCTTTTTTAAATAACCCAGATCACAAGAAAGCATAATACATCTTTGGTTACATTAATAATAGAACTCATTAAATTTCTTTCATTACACATTCCCTTTAGATTTTTTAGCAAGTTGCCAAAATTAGCTCTCTTAGCACAGATGTCAAGAAATCATATATAAGTATTTTTGAATTCGGTGAATATTTTGGCTCTCTAGGAAGACTAGTTTTTTTATTACATCAGAAGGCAAATACTAAGAATATTCAACATTATATTATGACAAACTTAGTTTACACGTAGCAATACGTACGCTTGGCGACATTTTTTAATCGCTAAATAAATTTTAAAGTACAACAAAAAGAATAAATGGTACCAATATCTTTAAACTTTTTTACTATTTTTGACTCATATTGCATGAATTTAACATAGAAAGGCAATTAAATTTTTCATTATGACTTCATATAATAGAACAAGAAGTGAAAAAAGTAATAGTATTAAAATTCATTCAGTAAGAAAATGCTAAGTTTTTACTTGACTCGTTTCGAATCAGGATGCACATTGATCTCTGGTCGGAAAAGCCCCCCAGCGCCTGCACTTAATGTATTTTCATCAAATTTATCAGCAAAAATTGTAACGTTAAAATGTGGAAATGCTTTTTGGATACTAAGTGCAGTTGATAACCCCACAGCTCCAGAACCTATAACTGCAACTTCATACGTTTCATTCATATTGATTCCAAGGGGATGAGACACTTTTTTAAAGCAATTAAGTTAAAGATTTAAATAAAGTATTTTCTTCAAAATACACAGGGATTAATGTTTTCAATGGTAAATAAATTACAATAGAAAACGAATACAGACCCAGACTGGTCTGTGATAACGAATTTAGCAGACGATAAATATTAGTTACAGTGCCAGTGAAAATAGAAAATAACATTGAATATCAAGTAAACAAGCCGCAAACGACAAGCGAGTTCGTCGAAAAGATGACAGAAGTCGCTGTGAATGTGTATGCCAGTGTTTCTCAACCGCCGGTCCGCAAGAAATATTTACCGGTCCGCGAAATATCCAGCTTTTATTGGCCGACCACCGATACAGTACCTACATAACAATAATAATAGTTTACTAGTTTAAAAAATAATGTAATCTTTGATGAAAAATACAACAAACTGGCAACTATGTACCTAATCGCGTTTCATAAATTGCCGAATCTTTGTGAAAAATTGTGCATTGGGTCGAATTATTAATATTACCGGTCCGCGTGAACGTGCCGAAATATTTTACTGGTCCTTGGAGTAAATTCTGTTGAGAAACACTGGTGTATGCGATGAAACTATGACGTACATGTTTGACGTCATTGTTCTATTTAACCAATAAAACTTTATTTACAGTATGTTGAATTCTTTCTTGACTGTGATCTGGAGAAGACTAATACCAAGGTTTTTTTTATATCAGGATATAATGTTCTTAAACTAAAACTCTCTCAAGTAATACATATATTCCATCTTATGTAATTTCAAAAGATTTAGAACTTGAAAACTGATCTAGGAGGTCTTGATAAATTAGCAAAAACATGCAAGTGAAATTCACGACGTCGCCGAATCCCTGCCAAATATTTCTAACTTTCTTGAATACAAAAAGTGGCTCGGAACACCTATTTTGTGAAATTTCCTGACGTCACTCATTCGCTTGATCATTTTTCCAGAGAAATTGCTCTTGTTTGCGGCTGTCCGTATTCACATCAAAAGAAAATATAAGATTGCATTTTAATCATTGCCAGAAACAAAATATATCTACAAAGGATAAAGAAAAGACTTAATATCAGTCCTAAGGAATTACAAACTAACCAAGGGGCGTCTTTTGTGAAGTCACTTACGTCAGAATTTTGGGACAAGTTTGGAGTGAGGGTTGTTAGAAGTTCTGTCCGATGTCCTCAAAGCAATCCACCGGAAAAGATACATCGAACTCTGAAAAGAATAATCCAAGTGCTTTGTTTAGAATCTGGAAAAGACTGGAAAAAAGTCTTACCACAAGCACTCTTTGCGTTGAGGACAGTAACACACGATAGTTCTGGTTAAAGCCCAGCTGAAGTAGTTCATGGCTTGAACTTGAGGGCTCCAATGATGTTGCTATAAAGTATCTGTGAATTGGGCTGGTCCAGGAGAAATGGTTAAGCAACTTTCAGAGACAAACTACGTTGTTCATTTTCCGAACAGTGACAAAACCCAGGTTTATCATGTGAATATGCTGAAGCCCTATTATTAATGAGAAGAAAACGTTAACTTGCAGCGTTAGGAGAACAACAATTTTAAAAAGAACTAAGAAATTCCTGAATTTTAATTAGAATAACAAGACTATGATTTAAAAGAAGTCTGTCCGTCTATACAATCAAATATGCAATTATCTGAAACACAAATTGGTGAACTTTTTGAACTGAAAACAAAATACTCCAAAACCTTTTCAAATGAACCTAGTTGCATAGATTTGACTGAACGTGACTTTAAACTAGATTCCGACAGACTTATTTGCACCAAACCTTATAGACTTTCACTGTCACAGTCAGAAATTTTGAAATCCCAAAGAGAAAAAATGCTGAAGCTAAAAGTAATTGAGCCAGGAGAATCTGACTTTACATCTCTTTTTATCTTGGTAGGAGCTCCAGGAAAGGAAGAAAGACCCTATATCGATATTAAATAAAGTAACCAGAACAAAATTTTCCCCACTGCATAATATAGAAGAATTGGTAAAAAAAAGTGTCTGCTGCGAAATACGTCATAGTTCTGGATGTAACCAGAGGCTACTGGTTAAATCCAGAACTATGTAAATGTAACCCTTAAGTAAAAATGCACAAAGATATGCTGCATTCATGACTAGTTTTGGAACTTGTATATCTCTACGTCTTTCACTGGGATTGGAAAATGCACAAATTGATTTAAATCGACTTATGGATAGTAGATTAAAAGAATAAGAAGAATATGCAATATCTTATTTGGATAACGTTGCATATTTTCTTAACACTGGGATGATCATTTGAAACATCTAGAGGACATTTTAATTAAACTAAGCGCTGCGAAGTTGCACATAAAACCATGGAAATGTCAATTTGTCCAAGTTTGCATGAAATACCTTGGACATTTGGTAGGACAAGGACAAATTAAAAGTTCAAGTCATCAAAGATTTTCCTGACCAATAAATAAGCTTTTTGGGTTTAGCTGACTATTATCGAAAATAAATTTCTAACTTTTCTTTAATAGCAGCCCCTCTAACAATCTACTAAAAGGCAAATATCGAATTGAATAGTTCTCGCAAAATGCCTTTCATGAACTGAAAGAAAAACTTTCTAATAATCCCGTTTTGTAGAATCCTGATTTTACAGAACAGTTTAATATCCAGTGTGGTGGTTCAAACATTGGAGTTTGCTTAGTAATGTCCTAAATAATTGAAGTTAAGAACATCCCATTTTGTTCCTAAGTAAGAAATTTCATTAACGGAACAAAAATACAACCTACTGAGAAAGAATGCGCTGCTATAGTTTTTGCTGTTAAAAAATTAAAGTGTTAATCAGATGGTCATCAACGTTTTGTAATACAAACAGATAATTATCCATTAGTTTTGTTGAAAAAGAATACCGGAACCAATCCTAGACTTTTACGAAGAGCTTTAATTTTGCAGTTCTTTAACTATGAAATAGTTCATCGTAAGGGAAAACAAGTCAGAATGATGATAGTTTAATTCGCATCCCTTAAAATTTGAAAACATGTATAATAGTGTTAACGTGTAATTCATAATATAGGAGGTGAATTTTATTATATATTTTCTTGTGTCTTAGTAAATTTTGTAAATGCATATATTTTTTAGAAATTTTATTTATTTGTGTATTGAAGTGTTTATCAAGTAGGGATAAGATAAATGTATTTCTTAGTATAAGGTACTACTTAGATAGAATTGGCATTTACATATATATACATACACACTAATGTGCAAAACTTTAGCAACAGGTGGTTTTTCTGCATAACTCCGCGAGAAATTATCTGAGGGTCATGAGACACATCATTTTGTACTTAAAGGATGACGAAAGCATAGTTGGACAAAAAGGCGATGCATACAGTATGGAATCAAACAAAAATAGGCTTTATTGAACTCACAGTATCCCTGCACAAGATCATCTGTCCAAAAAGAACAATAACGAACATGGGGTGTGGATATAAGTTGTCCCAAATCGTTATGAGTTGCTAGGGAACCAATTAGAGCTCCCAAATTGATCACGTTATAAGTTTATCTAAAACGTTATTTTATAACACTCTTTAGAGCGTGATATTTTTTTATGGAATATTACGTCGATAACAAGTTATTAGAAAATAATTGATTTTGCCAACGATTTGATAATTAGAATAACTGAACTCCAAGAAAAATTCATAAATACTGTATTTTTTTTTAACATTTAATTCTTTTGAAGTTTATAATAAATAAAGATTAGGAAGTTTTAGTTTGAAAGCCTTGTATATTTTCTATTATTTAATTTTCAAAGAAAATATTTTTTTTCAGAACTGGAATTCTGCAATCATAACTGTGTTTAGATATTTGCTAAGTACACGATAACAGAAGTAAAGTTGGCAGGAATTTAAAGAGTTTATATGAATATATTTTTTTATTATTCGTAATTAAGTAATAATATAATGGGCGCAAGTGCAACCGAAGTTCTTTCTACTTTCTTGAAAGATTATAAAAATACTACACCTCAAAGAATCAAAATTATAGATGCTTATTTGTTCTATATTCTTTTGACCGGTATAATTCAGTTTGCTTATTGTTGTTTAGTCGGCACATTCCCATTTAATTCCTTTCTGTCTGGGTTTATTTCAAGTGTTGCATCCTTTGTTTTGGGAGGTAAGTAATTTTAATCATAACTTTAGTGCAATTTGTTATGGTTTTTACTTATGATTCTAATATGATTTACATGTACCTTAATTAATATTTCAAGTAATTTAATTCGTATTTTACGTCAGATGATTTGTACAATAATTTGAAAGTCTGTAAAATAATTTTCGTTTTTAAGAAATAATGGTAAAAATTACGAATTTAATTTAGATTACCGATGATATGACATAACTCGTCCAATTAGGCCGATATGACAGCCAAAAAATTAGTGTTCTTATCTTTCTTTCAACAGTTAGTGAGTATAAATCATGGGCGTAGATATTTGTAATGGTTCTAAATCCCAATTAAACTGTAGATCTCTGCCTAATTAGCCTTTATGTTAAAAAGAATGTTTAGCTGTAAGCCAAACCTATTTTGTTAAGTTTTTTAATGATTTAATAATTTTATTAACCAATTAATTAATGACAACCATTTAATGAGACTGATTTTGAAAAAGGAAGAAAAAGTGGTAAATTCCCATGCACAGAGTTGAATTTCACAGATTTTGCAAGCAGGAAAATTTTTTTCACTTTTAACTATTGAGTATTAAGTTTGATGAGCAATAATTTCATTATCTTCAATGTAAGCATATAACACCACATTCAGCATTATGTAGTCTTGGTTTGATTCCATCCACTTTTTGAACAATTTGAGGCAATTATTGTGATTACATCCGTGTTTGTAGAAAGGTGTGTGCTTGGGAATTTTCAGATTTTTCCACTTGCAATACATTAGTCTCATTCTCTATGAAAAACCCTACCAGAAGGGGAAGGCATCATGAATATTTATGATGCCTTCATCTGTTTCATATGCAATATTAAATATTCTATTCAGTTTTGATCACTAATTGTTAGAAAGCCGCTGTTAATAAAAGGATAGATAAAGAGCATGCACATTTTCAGAATGGACGCTTGGAGGATTCTCAGTTTTCCATCTTTGTAACATGCAAATACCAGACTCTGTCTATTAATATTCTTTGAAAGCTATAATACTCTGCCTTCCTGTAGTTGCAGGTTCTTCACTTTGTCGTGTCTAGTACTTTCCAACAATCATTCATAGTAAATTGAGAATCTGAGAGTGTATCATTTTATGTTGAAAATGTCAATTTCTTTGAATTTTTTGCTATTTTTAGCAAAAAATCAAAAAGCATCCTTGTATGCTAGATTAGTTGAAATATGCTAATACAGTTGAGTAGTTGTTAGGTTTTCCTTGTGCTCTCTACACTGCAATTCCCCCTCTTGATTGTATTTAGACATACAATTTTTTTCAAACAAGAACAGGTCTTCTTAATACATAAAAAAATATATTAAATAGATTTGTAATCGCTTGGATTACATGTTCTGTTAATGCTGCTGTTTCTGCTAATTGAAAGATCCTTTTCATGTTGTAAAATGAGTGAGTCATTTTAAAATATATAGGAAATAAAACGTTGAAATTTTTGTATCAGTTTAATTAGTACAATCATGGTATTCCAATTATTCTACTAGTAAAGATTTAATTACTTAGTATATACATACCTAGTACAGGTCTTGGAATTGATGTAATGTTAAGCATCTTGGTAAATTTTGGCTTTCGATGGTGCAAATGTGTACTAACACCATAGGATTCCTTGCTAGTATGCACATCAGATAAAGATAAATTAAATATTACATTTACTGATATTAATCAGAAAAAAAAGTTTGTTTTTTAATGAGATTAAAATGGACAAATTGAAAAAAGACAATCAGGTGAAAATGCGCTTTAGGTCCCCTCCTTGGCACGTTTTCAAAAACACCGATGCCATTGCGAAAATTATTCCTCTATTTCAAAATGAAATTTAATTAGTGACCAATGAAAAGGCTAAAACAAACGAGTAATTAATGAGCATGCGCGAGAAAACGCATCAAATTTATGAGTTGGCGAAGTAGGGGACCCAAAGCGCAGATTAACCGACAATCAATATACTGAGTAAAAAATAAATGCCTTTCTTGTTGATTATTTTCTCTTATTGCCATAAAATAATGCTTCTGCCATGAAAAACATTATACAATATTGATTTTTGTTATTGCTATAGATTTATCTACAATTATCTTTTCTCCTTCTAGCAAAAACAATTTTCAAATTCTTTCATTTTAAATTTAGAATAAAATTTTGATATGAAAGAAAAGATGGTTAAAAAATATCTAAATTTTCAGTAATAAATGAAAGTACAGAAATCTTCTATTTTTGAAATTATTCCAGATTTGTTTTCTTAATTTAATAATTATTGCAGAAATTATTACATTTGTAGAATTTCTTGAAATGATATTTTTGTGTAAACTATATTCTTCGCTTAAATTCTATATATTAGTGTAAATGTTTGATGTAATGTATAAAATTGTTAAATGAAATTTGAAAATTTATATTTTTTATGTGTTAATGAATTGAAAAAAATCAAATAAAATTTCATTAAACATATAAAAAAATATTTTTACTAATTCATCATTTTATTTAATTATAAATAGATGTTATTAAATGCAATTTTCATTTTTTTAAATTATTTTTGCTACTTTATTTCCTTCAATTTTAATTCTGAAATTTTTTAAAATAGAAACTTATAATCGATTCTTAATACGATTACTTTTTTCTTATTTAGTGTTAGGCTTAGCAATTAGAACTCTGGAAAATACCAGAATGTTTTTTTATGTTTTTTATTCTTTTCAAACAGTCAATTGGCACCTATATTGGATTGCCATTGAAATTTCAATAACTTCGTCTCCTCGGCTTGGCGAAACAATTTTTGCCAATTGGAAAGTTTGTGTCCGCAATATGCTATTTAACTGAAAAGATCTATGTGAAATACTAAGCAAATGATATAAAATACTGGACCACCAAAATAGGAGTCCCTATGTGTTTATCCTTTCAATAGAACTTCATTATGGGAATATTTTTTAATTTGGTTATTTTGTAGTTAAATTATAAGACCGTAGTAATTATGAAGAACTTACTTACAAAATTATATTAATTATTCCTCTGATTTCACCTATTGCTTTGTATTATATCTCCTTAAACTTTGCTGACTTTCTAAAAATTTTAAGTATATCAAAATTCTGTTCAAAACCTATTTTATTAAGTATGTGCAAAATGAAAAAAATTTTCATTTCATTTGAAAACTTATGTTTGATTTCTCTTAGATCCAGTGAAGAATTATTTAGAGAGCAATTTATTATCAGTATCATCTATTCTATAAATGATTAAAAAATTTTTAGAAATTATTTCTTACATTACTGTTTAATTTCATTATTTGATTGAAAGTAAGGAAGTATTTATAAACTTGGTAAAAGACTAGGTGTGTTCAGGTTTGGCGGGATTTCTTATCTTTGCGCCAAGTGCTGCCCAGTTATCTCGTAAACCTAAATTATGTTACTATAAGCAATATCCGGTTGTCAAATACCAATCGCGCTTGAAATTCAACTTCACAGTCGCCTGCTGTTTTAAATATCAAGTATCAAAATTTTGAATATTTCATTATAATTAACCATAGAAATATTAAAATGCTAATAACTAGAAAATAATTTCACAAATATTACATAACAAAAAACAAATATAAACTAAGTATTTCACAGTCAACAATGGGTTGAAACCGGGCAATTAAGCTAAATTTTTCAAGTAAAATAAAATGCATTTTTATGAAAATTTAAAATTTTTGTAACTTTTATTTTAATCAACCGGGCTGTGGCAATCACCTTAAAAAAATTTAAAAAATTCAATATATTGCAATTTAGCTCCAATTTAAACCAAGCAATAAAAATAAATCTATAATTTAAATATAAATTCTAAAAATATAAAATAATAATAAAAAAAAAAACCTGTGCTTCTAATCAATTAACATTACTATTCTGAATAAATATAAATGCAAATATATGAAATGCTTACATATATATATAATATTTAATATATAACAGCGATATTAATTAAAAACATAAAATAATTCACTTAATCTTTGCTGCTTGCAGAATCATCACCAGTTGGACAATTTATAGCTTTGATTTTATAGCTCCCAAAAATTTATTCACAATATTTTTGGAATTATTATGTGGACATGCAGGAAAAAGAATAAATTGAAATAATGAAAAATAATATGGAAATAAATTTATTTTTTAAACTTTCAAAGTAAATTTTTACTTAAAATACTTGAAATAAGAAATTTTGTAAACTTATCTTCAAAAACTTTCCAAAAAATAAAATCATTTACTTCACAAGATAAGATTATAATATAATATACACAAATTACTAATCAAATGCTTCAACGGTTACTAGCACACAAAACAAATTTCGTCCATGTACATGATACATTATGTCATAAAACAAAATTTATATCATACATATGCATTCTGATCCAGTAAGCCAATTTGTGCATTTTATCGCCTATATTGGCACTTAGTCTTAAGTCAAACTTTTGCGTTCAATTCTTATAGTTAATATTCATTGTTTGCTATTAATAAAATTTTAGACCTTTGATTACAAATATATTGGCTTGCTTTTGTCTTAAAATATAAATTTTTCAATACTTACATATTACCATCACTGCAACCAATTTTGCTCCAAAATTTATTAAGAAAAAGAAATTTTTTTTAACTTAAACTTAAAAAGAAAATTTTTAGAACTTTATTTGGTTTAAAAAGTTGCAGTGAAGTTAATATGCAAGTACCAATTTTTCTAGTGGTGGATTATCAGCTACATTTTTCAAAAGATTTACTAATTGCCTTACCTCATTATCATGTAAAACAATCATAATTTATATGAAATAAATTCATGCATATGAAATCTAATGATTTGGGCTCTACCTGTTAGATAGAAGCACACAGGTGGGAGTCTTCTTAATTTAGAAGCAGAAGACTCCCAATACTTGACCTGCACCCCTAGAAATATCATTTCATATGGAGAATTTTGTAACCATGACATATTTAGCATACTCCAGCTGCCATTATCGAATACGACAGTTTCGATAATGATAGCTCACTATATTCCTATTACGAGAATGAAAGCCCTAACCAACCAGACCCCCACTGCCCTAAAACACTTTTATGTAATACCTTCTCTACAATCAGATAGATGAGGATAAATATTATGAGAGGTGAAACTTAATATTTAATACTAAACAAACAATGTGCTTAGTAATGTGTCTGGCACATCTACTAGCCAGTATAAAAATTCGTTGTTAAATATACCTGCCTCCTGTCAATAGTTTAAATATACAGTTAAAGCACTGCTTCCTCCAATAATCTGTTCATTAGCTAATACCAACATTTGGTAAGTAAATTTTGTTGAATGCAAAACAATAAAAACAAATTTTTGCTGTTAGATAGAAGCAGGCAGGGGAAATCAAATGTGCCAAAAACTTCACAAGTTTTGGCACATTTGACTCCCTGGATTACTGCACTGGAATGGATTCTTATGATTTTATGGTGTAACTTGATGCGTACATGTAAAAAATTTGAGTTAGTAACCCTTGAAGCTTTTGCTATGTGTTTTGTTTTTCATTTACGATTAAAATTTAAATTTGTATTATGTTTTGAATTTAAAATGTATCAAATTAAATAAGTTGAAGTTTAGTGTTTATGTGTACCAAGTGAAAGTTATGAATAGTGATTTAATGAGTTTTTAAAAATGTCTCTAATTCTGCAAATGATGATTAAGTGAATACTTCTACTTTGCACTATTCAATTTAAATTGTTGTTTTATGTATTAATTGGTGTACTTTATTAAGTATTGTGTAGAAATTTTTGATGTATGTGTATTAAAGTTTGTTATGAATTGTAATGCTTGTTAATTAGAAATTCTGACTTCTCATAAAAATGTATTATTTACATTATTGATTTCACTGTTTTGTCCAGTTTCTCAGGCTAAACTGCATTTTATAATGATGATTCATAAAGTGGATATACCACTGCTCAGTTAATTAAAATCTGAATTTTCCTAAAAATGTTAAGAGTTATTTGCTATTGATTTAGATTTATAGTCCTGTTATTACTTCCTTGGTATTATTATATAACATGTATTTGTGAAGTGCTTGTATTCTTTTGATTAAATGAAAGAAAATAATTATAAAAAATGATTACATATAATTTATTGATTGAATAGGAATAGTACTCTGATTTTTATAATTATTCTTGTAAAATTTACAAAATTAGTTTCTACTTATTATTTTTGTCACGTTTCTGTACTACTATAATCAAACATTCAAAATTACAATATTTGAAATCCAAAATGGTGCAAGATTGCAATATTCAAAGTATAAGTTTCACTTCATTCATTGCTTTTACAATCAGGAGTTAAAAAATAAGATATTGCATAAAGTATTGTAATTTGGATTGGCAGAATAATTGCAGCACTTTTGGCATGATAATGGGAAATCGTGCCAAACAATGATTGGCTCATAAGATTGTACTCTTGGTAAATAATTTCAGCAAGAACCTTGAAATTATTTTCTTTTATTGATTCCTAAACAATTGAAGGTAGGCCATGTAAGATACTTGTCTCTATTACTTACATGAATATTATCTTTGATTGGACAGTAGCTGATTGGAATAAATTTGTTCATAATATTGAATCAGTGAAATCATTAGCATTCTGGCATTTGGTTCAATTACAGCTGAGGATTTGGGTGTTTGTAATAGTCTGGAATTCACTTTAAACTGTAGGCCTTAATCTAATTTTCCCTTGTATGTAAAAGATAACTGTTCAGCGATGAAGAAAGGAAACCATTTCATTGAACCTTCTCACATAATATGATAGATCTTGTAGAAAATTTGAATATAGTGTTTTAAAAATCATCTATAGTTATTATGTGACTCAACAATATGGCCTGATTATCATGCAACAGGTGTTTCTTGTGCATTTTTAAGAGCTCTTTTCAAACAGAAGGTTACAGAGCTGTGCTCAATAAGGATATCTAAAATAAAATTAATACCTTCAAAAATAGCTATCGAACTTTGCCTTAATGGGATATCTCAAGTAAAATCTTTAGAGGTAAGTTGAACATCTTGTGTGTTTTTCTGCTCTTAATGCTATTCAAGTTCGAAATAAATCACTATTTTAATAGACATTAAAACCTACATATACAGCAGGAATTGCATTATGCATTTATATTTAGTAACAGTGTAATCTAGCTTTAGCACCAACGTTTCATTAATGAATTTTTTGCAATAAATTATTCTTAAATTTTGTGTTATGTTGATATTACCAACAAACCTGAACATTTTTCAGTTCTTATAATTATCTTTTAGTGTTGCAGCTTTTGTATTCATTAAAAGGAAATTATAACATGGAATTTCTTTACATTTGGTGAATAGAAAATAGGGTGATAATGCATTATGAAAACAAAGTACACATTTATTTTTAATAAACTTGTATTTCAAACAATTATTTTTGCATTGCAGTTTGTCTTCGACTTCAAGTGAATCCGAGCAACAATAACAACTTCAGCGGTATAACTGCTGAGCGAGCATTTGCAGACTTCATTTTTGCTCATGTTGTGTTACATTTGGTTGTTATGAATTTCATTGGATAATAAATTGTAATCTCTCTACTTGTAAGTATTAGGAATTGGTAGTATTTTACATCCATGTAAATTTATATATTTGTTAAAAAGTACACATAACTATTTTAAACTGTTATTCATTAATGTTTTATGCTTATCATTTATTGAAGTAAAAAAAAAAAAAAATATATATATATACATATTTGTTTGATTTGTAGACCTTATTTCCTTCTTTTGTTAAAATAAAATAGACAATTATAATCGTGGAGACTTGTGTAAAGCTATGTAGTAAATGTATCTGAATATTCATGTGACATAAAATTTGTGAAAAATCCTTTTCTCAAATAATTTAACATGTAAATTCTCCATACAACAGTTTACTTATGTTTAATTTTTAATAAGTATTTGCATATTTTTGTTATTTAAATTTTTAATGTCATATCTTTAGACTTTTAAGAATGAAAGACTACAACTGGAAAAATTTTTTTTTGCAAATTCAGCCATTTATGTTCTTTTTTAAAAATTTTTGAAAGTTAGTTAAAAAACCATGATTTGTAATTATTTTTCTTAAAGTAATATTAGATAACTACTTCAGAGGGCAATAGTCTTGATTTCAAGCAATGTTTCTCGGCTTTTAATAATTTTTCTTTTTATCAAAATTTTTAGAGATCCCTTGTTAATATAAATTACTTTATATTAATGTTCAGTTTTTGAAACATTCATTGGACAAGTAAAAAAAAAAAAAAAAATCATTAGCATTTGTTTTGAGCTCAGCATTTAAATTTTGTTGATTTTTTTGCTATTCATAGAATTAAACTCTTACAAAACATATTTGGACAATTTGTAGTTTTTCATAAAAATTAAGATTTAATGGCTTATTTTACTGTTAATCATTAATTTTAATTAATTTGAGAAAAGTCCAGTGTAAATCTAACAAGGAATTAAATAGTTATATTAGAATTTATATTTATTTAAGCCAGACTTATAATGGAAATAATGAAAACATTTCATTCAGTTTTTTTTATCAACAAAATTGCAGTCATAAAAAAATTATTCCTATCAAAAATATACTTCTGGCTATCTGCAACTTTGGTAAATGCAAAACTATTTTCTAACAGAGTTTCCTTACACTATTTTCCATTATTTCTGTCGGGGAGTAATCACATTAAGTACCCTGACCACTGATAAAACAATTAGCTAATTGTCCTTCCATTAGCCTCAATTCATATAGTTTTATTAGATGTACCCTCATTTTTTTAGTTGCATTTGCTTTCTAGCATTTCACATTTTTATATCCTTTAAGTTGAGAAATCACATTCTGAGCATTTTTATGGTCTAATATTGACTCTACCTCAACATATTTTTTTAATTTTTGTTGTTCATTAATGAAATCATTTACACATTAAAAATGTAGAAAAATATAATTGCTGTTATGGATTTTGATATGTGTGGATCAATGTCATCCTCACCCCATTTAATCAAAAAGGGAGCAACTAAGGTAGAGTTAATAATAGTTTGAATATTTACAAATAAAAATTCAGAATGTGGTTAAAAATAAAATATAAGGAAGTGCATAAGCATAATACATTTACAAATCTGTTTTCGAAGGGTAATGAACCCTGCTTTGGTTGTTTTGTAATCTTATTTAAAAAAGTTATATCAATTTTGCAATAAGTCAAATGTTTAGTGACACAGAAAAAAACATTCTCAATATTACAAAATATGCTACATGTAGTCAACTGTAAATAGTATAAGATTTTCCTCATCGTCCATTTGCTTTACACAAAAACGGATAACCACTTATTACACACTATATGTATCTATAAAAAAGTAGATACGTTTAATTCGTATTCTCTCAGTTCTATTGGTCATTGTGTACAAAAAATGAATTTTGAGCCACAAATAAGTCTGATGTGAGAATCAAATTTATAACCCTTTAAGACAATTTTAGTCTAGTATAATCTATACAGGAAATCTACTAAATTGTAATTGCATTGTTTCTCATCTCTATTCAAATATAGAATTTAAAAGTCAATATGTGTATGAAACTTCATTGTTTATAATTCATACTGTTTATATATAATTTTTTTAAATTTCAGATGGATGCCTGTTTTTCTACTTCATTGAAGCATAATGTAAATGTTAACTTGATTTTATATTAAAAAAAGTGAAGATTTTACAGTGTATGATGCATTGAAATATTCACACCAATTTAAAAAGATACTTTATTTGACACATCACAACAAAAAAATTTCTAAATAAATATACATTAACTTAATGTCATTAGACTCTTGTAGTTATTGCTGCAAGTAGCAACTTTTTAAAAGCACCAACTTGTATTTAAACAATATATGCACAGTTTATTCTAACTACACCACTAAAAGTAAAACCAAATTTTACATGCAAAGTTTCAAATTGCATTATGAATTCGTCAAAATCTCCAGCAAAAAATTTTTAAACATAATACAGGAGCACTTCAAAAAAATGAATGTAATTATAATAATCATCAATGGGTGAATTCTCTAACCTCTTCTACTTCGAATATTTACTAAATTTTGTTTAGTAAATATGATTAAAAAAAGGTTTCAAGTTATTTGATGATAGCAGTTCAAGTTCAATAAACTATGAACTGCATCATATCAGTGTTCATTGGAAATCAATATCGTCATCTAAAAGCTAAGATAAGCTTTGAGTCTGGGAATTTTTGGATGAATATTTCAACAATAAGATGATATATAACATATGAATAGTATACAGGGACCCTTTCATTAGTGATCGTGGAGGCTTTAATACAATGAGGAAATCCTAGATGAACAGTGCTCAGCTTTCATTCTCATCTTGAACTTTAGTAAGATACTTCCTGTAAAATAGAATGTATAAGAAAAGGTTGAGATTATTTTTATAAATTGAAACTAAATATAGCATAGCCAGATTTCCGTAATTAAAGTTTAGCAATTTAGATTATTAAAAACTCTTGAAAATATGATTTAGTATAAACAAAGAACTTAAAATATTTTTCAAATTCAATAGACATTTATTAAAAATTTTATGTTTTCTAATTGACAAATTATGCCTTAAATAGTTTTCAAGAAGTTTAGGTACGAAATTCTCATAATCGTTATAATTTAGAGTAAATGAGCTATAACATTTAAAAAATTATGTTTCTCATTAGCTAACATTTTTTAAAATTGTTCTACTAATATTGAAAAACTTGGAAATGTACATTTTTGAAACTATGAATAACAATTCGATGAAGCAGTAAGTTGTAGATAAAGAGTTACCTTCTTGCTTGCTTTAGCAACTCTTCCTTTCTTTTGGCTAAGATACGTTCTCTCTCTTGTGGTGACTTTGAAAATCTGCATCCAAGAGGAGAAGCAATGTGCATTCTCATGAGATCAGGAAATCTGAAATAGATTGAAGATATTCACTTTGCATATTGTATTACATTTAAGTTTTTATATAAATGAGCCATGTAAGGAAGCACAAATATTATAATTATGTATCAGATAGTCTAAAACCATTGCAGTTGTTTAAACATGCACAGCATAATTTTTGGAAAGAATTTTGGTTGTGAGCCTTAATTATGTGTCACAAAATGCATAATTAAGGCTATAGAAACCAAGCATCCACCCCATATGCAGAAACTAGATTTGGCATTGTCATATCTAGTTTTTCTGTAGTGGTCTGGATCATACTCAGAATCTGCTACTAGGGTTTAATTTGTAACTCAAATGATAATTTTAGCTAAATAGATCAAAATTTTAGTTAAGTTGCCCCTCAATGATAAGTTTTTACACATGAAGGCTAATTTGACTGGAATGACTACAAACATTTAAACCTAAGATTGGTTCAGTAGTTAATTTGAATCACAAGGCCAGAGTGTTAGTTTGGTTGCTGGTTTAGCCTACAATTTACAGTGGATTCCGAAATACTACAAACAGCCAGCCCCAAAGTAGAAATTCACAATGCTAATTATTTGGTGGTTAACCTGTCTATACTTAGACACAGTGAACACAAATACAATGTAAATTTAAATATGTATACATTTTTTCTTTAAGTGGCTCATTGCTCTATAATCATTTATTCACACATTGGGTAATTAAATTAGACTGGAATCTATAACTTAAGCTGATTCCAAACCACTACAAAACTTGTAAACCCCAGGTGGGATTTGCTTTCATGAATTGTTATTTTATGAAGTAAAATTTAATTTTGCTTAAATTAATGGATTTAATTGATACAGTCACAGAAAGTGTTTTTAGAGAAGAGAATTTTTAAGAAAAAGTAAAGATCTAGGTAAGATTTTATAAGTTTGGAAAACTTGCAATGAATCCATTTGCAATCCATATTTATTGCGACTTACAATTGTGATGAAAAATTAGAATTTTATCTCATTCATTAGATATAAAATTAATTTTCAGCTAGTAACTTCAAGCATAAAAAAAAATCACAAGCTTGTCACAAAATCTCTAATGAATATAAAGATAAAAATGTGGTTGAAAAAGGAAAACATTTAAACATTTGAATGACTACCACACATTCAAAGAAAATAGAACTATCAAAAGGAAAGATGATTTTTAGTTTGCTGTAATTGAAAAATAGAACTAATGATTTATTGCTTCAAATACTAATATGAAAAATACAGTAAAATGATGGAATTTAGCTATTAAATACATTGATAAAATTCAAAGTACTAGCATATGTCATGTTTTGATACAATTGCAAGGGAAAATATTCGAAAATTACATTTTTCTTCAATAATTTATTCATTGATTATTATAAAACATTTAAATGTGCAGATGTAATATCAAATCTTAAGAGGCACATAAGCCATTTTTAAAGCCAATTATAATTTTCAAGTACCTAAGTATGAAAAAAAAAATGCAATTAACTCTGTATTTTATACATTTCTTAAAAAAATATTTGAATTCCATTTTTATACAAATTGTACAACTTTAAAACAAGAGAAGATATGTGGAAAAACTACATTAGTAGGGGGGGGGGGACAAGAGAGGAAAATATAGTGTACACAGCAAATGTAGAGGCATTTGTAAATTTAAGTTGTTTCAATTTCAGGCACTTCACTGTTCAGGAAGATCACATCGTTTGATTTTTAAAAAAAAAAAAAAAAAAGTCTTTCAACAAATAACATTTCTAATCCGTTTTTCAACTGCTTATTAATATTTTGACGATTTATTAATATTTGTCTCGTACGATTATTTCACCAACTGATTGATCACTCTATGGATAATTTTTTCTCACAATACAAACTGGAATCTTCTGTTTAAAATATAATTAGAAGCACAAATGATCATGTCGAAAGGGGAATTGAATACACTAATTATCTTCTGCAGTAGAAATTCTTGAATTGTTACTGTATGTCTACCATAAGAATAGCTCCTGCTAATTTGTCTATGACTTGTTGTGGAAACAAGGCATTCTATTATCGATAGGAAGAACCAGAAAAAAAGAAACCAACTTGCTGAATAATTTGGAAAGAACATGAGGTATTATTCTAAATGTTGCCAATTTATAATACCCTTAATCTTCATTTAAAATGGATAATCTTATCACTATAGCAACCTTAAATAATCAGAGGATTAGGTAAGAGTTGCACTTACAGTAAACAGGCAGTAATTAAAGTTGAGTTAAATATCTATAATGTTGTCAATGGTAGAATATATTAGTCACAATGATGTTAAATTACCAAACCAAAATATACCTTATATCAGCATTTTGCTCTTAGGATTGTGCACTATCTAGTGTTAAAAATATAAAAAAGTTTAAACTTTTTTGGATATAAATAATATTGTTTCTTATTCTGCAAAACTTTGAATTATGAAAGAATGGCTGAAACTCTTGATTAACTCATTTTACAATTATTAATAGATTACAATTATCTTAATAAAATCAGATATATAATCATTTAATATATATTTTTCGATACAAAATGCTTCAACACAAGTAAACTCATGTATCAAATAGCATTCAAATTATTTTAAATGAGATTAGCTAATTCTCCAAGAAATAGACAGTTCTTCAATATGGATGAAAAATTTAAAGTAAAATGACAAAAGTTAAAAATTGCTTAAAAATTTCCAACATTTTAATTTCTTTTATTTCCAAATTTAGATTTAGCATGTACTTATTAAAAAACTTTTATTTGAAAGAAATGTTTGTCATATTATATTACAACTTATGCCAAATTTTAATAACTTCATTATACTAACACATTTTTTATTTGTATTTATGAAATCAAAATAAAATAAACTTTATTCTTCAACAGCAATTATTTCCAACACCTTTTCTTTTGTCAACCTAAAGGTTGATTATTTGACAGGACATTATTTGGGATATTAAATGGAAGTAATCTTAAGGACAGAGTAATTTCTTTTTAATTTGTTGAGCAATAATGAATAAATAGAATATCCATTACTTCTTTTTCCTTGTTACAAGATTTTTAAGCAAGTCTCTTAATAAATTAGTTTTCAAAGTTCTCTTTAAATCTCTTCATTTCTTATATCCATTGTTAACAATACTTTCACCTATGTTTTCATTTACCCCCAATTTATCCAATGCATACTCCCAAAGAGGATGCAAATCATTATAAAATGTCAATATAAATATGATAAGAGCAATCACACAATGTACATTATGTAATACTTTTTATAAGAACTGAATGAAATTGCATTGCATAACATTTATAGCTATCAATGAGATTAACAAACGATACCTGTCAAGTTCTTCAACATCATAGCTGTCTGGTGGAAATACAGCATCGTCAATGTAGTTGAACTGATTTCTGCAAGGAGTTTGCTGTTTTCCCATGAGCATGGAATTATTTTCTACAGCCTTCATGAAATTTATGCAAATTATAAAATACACAAAATTTTAAATGTATTTAATATAACTGAAAAACTCATAACTTTCAATTATTGAATTATAATTAACTAAACAAAGACAAATTTCTATGTTTTAGAAAAGAAAATCATATCAAGCAAAGAATAAATTCAAATACATTTTGCTTCTTTCACGTTTTCTATCATAAATTATGCTTGATTATTCATTTAAATAGCTTGGCGAATTGTTTTAGTCCATCTAGTTGACTGATTTTATCTAGGCAAGTACAAACAAAAAGTTTCACAACGCCAAACAAAAAACAGCCATTTTTTAATTTTCTTTAAAAAGAAATATATATATATATATATATATATATATATATATATA
>JAPDSC010149839.1:11966-24748 GCA_026290005.1 Latrodectus geometricus
ATATATATATATATATATATATATATATATATATAAATATATTAAACGGTGATTTAATATATTTTCTTTTTATTATTATTTGATGGCGTATTTTGCTGTATGGTGTATTTTAAAAGGTTAACTAAGATAATTTTTATGAAGCTACTGTAACTGTAACTACGAAACACACTTTGTTTTCTTCTTGACTTCTTTGTGGTAGATTTGAATTTTGAAAGCTGTTTACCAAAGCATTTTATTGAAAAGTATGGACAATTTCCGTAATCTCTTCCGTGCTATGGTGATAAAAAATAAAAATACGAGTTATATATGATTATTAGTCTTTAAAAGAAAGAAATCTGTATTAATTATAATATAAATGGAACTGAAAATATGCTACATTTTAGATCGTGTAAAAACAAGAAAAAATTCGAATGGTCTCCGGAGGTGATCATATGTATTAATTTGTATAATAGTTAATGGTTAAAAAATCCTTATAGTGAATGATTTTAAAGCATTTCTATAATATCTTTAACTATTCATAAATAAATTCGTGGTTGCCAGGCGATGAAAAGCTAACAAATGATCACGCACAGAAAAATGATAAAAGACGTGCTGAGAAAATTTGAGTTATTCATAATCTATTTGCTCTGTTTTATTGTCATTTGAATAAACCATTCCTAAGCTTAATTACAGCTTAATAATGATATAAATTCTTTCTATTTTCTATTGCTGTTCTAAATACATATCTGAGAAAATATTTTTAGTTTATTGTTAGAATCTTGCTTTATTGCAGTAAAATTAAGTGAAAAAATGATGTTTGATTCTTCAAAAGATTTAACAACTTCCACGATAATGTTCTGATGACATTTAAATTGTAGACTTGTGAAATATATTACTCTTATGAAAATAAAATCTTTAATCATTAAATCTGAATTTCATATCGTGCAGACCAAAAAATATTAGTTTTGCATTGAAAGATCTGCAACTTGACATTTTGAAGGAATACATCTAAATTGTTTCCACCTAATGTGAATTTTTAATTGTACTGCAAGATATTCATCATACAATTCCATCTTTGATATGTAATTTGCTTTATGTAGTTATTATATAAAAAATTATCTATTTAATAGCACCAATATTAAAAATATTTCAATGAAGAAAAATATATATTTTATTAAATTGGTAATCATATAAACTATCATTATTCAGAGAATATCAAAAAGAAATGTATATCAGTTAATACAGTTTTTATTTAAATGTTTGAAAATTCGACAAATTTAAAAAGAACAATTATTTTAATGGATTTCTTTGCAAATAGTGATGTAATAAAGTAGTAAAAAACATCAGATACTCTCTTTAAGAATTGGTAAGACTCACAGGATTCTCAGAATTGAGATATATGTTTCCTAAATGTTAGTTTAAATGGGAATTATTTTCATCATTGCCTCTATGGGTCATTTCTAGGTCCAGTTATTATTTTATATAATCTTGAGTGTATGTAAATTTGAGGTTTGCAGACATGAGCATCTACTGTACTTTTAGTTTTAAAAATGATGTACTAAAATTGTATTGTATTTATAGTATCCTTTGTTGTTTCCAGAGAGATTTAGTTACATTTAAAAATATAATTCTGAAATTATTTCAGTGATTGAACTTCCTTATTTGATGTAAGTAATGGCATTTTATCCAAACACTTTTGTCTGTGTTGTGTTTTTACGCTGTTTTATATGAGGAATCAAAATTATAAATTAGGTAAAATGCTCTTCATTTTTTGGAATAAATATATAAATTTTAATATTTTTACTGCAAAATGTCTACTGTTAATTATAGTTTTATATTACAGATAAATTTACCTCCATATTTGTGTTCTATATGAAGTGTTCTGTTTTAATATTTCTAGAAGAAATTCCATTTATTCTTTTGAGTTAATTTTAAATATCTATTTCACTGTCAGAAAATTGTTGTAATGCTTGCCCCTCCCCTTTTCTTTTATAAAGTTTTCAATTAATTCCACGTGTTTTTTTGTTAATTAGTTATAAATATGTATGGAAAAACAAATATTCTCTATTTACACAAAATATATTAGTGTAAATTCTTTTTAAAATGAAGTGTAATATTTTATTGAAGGAATTTTTGCCTTTTTTAAACTCATTCTTTGAATTTTTATAGTATTTTTAAAATGTTATGTTGCTCTGGCCTTTAGTCCTCCTCGTTGTTTTAATTTTTAAACTGCTTGGTGATTGGAGTTTAGTTTTTTACTGCTGGTAATGTTTTTCTACATAAAATCTTTATTTATATTTAGAACAGCTATTTTATCTTTAACTTTGAGTCAAATTCAATTGTAAGAATTCTCTTCGCATTATGTTATACATATTTAAGAATAAGTAGTTTTGTTATGAACTTTTTGTATTGAATATTTTTTTATTGTAATAAAATTGCTATAATACTTGTCCCCCTTCTTTTCTGTTATAAAGTTTAAAATCAATGCCACATCTTTGTTTTAATTTATATAATAATATGTTTGTAAAGACAAATATTCTTTATTAAAGACAAACATTAGAGTAAGTTGTTTATAAAATGAAGTTTAGTTTTCTATTCAAAGTTTTTCTGATTTTTCAAACTCATTCACATATTAAAATTTTATTGTATTCATAGAATGTTATCTTTCTCCGAGCTTCAGTTACCCTCTTTATTTCTTGAACTTCTTGATGGTTAGAATTTAATTTTTTGTCGTAGGTAATATTTTCTACACCTAATTTTAATATTGTGCCTTTTAAATATAGTACTCTAACAATTATTTATAATATGAAGATGTTTCATTGTGAAAAAAGGAATATGTATTCAGATCCTTTGCATGCAATCATTTTGTTGGTTTTTTAAGAGAATTTTTATAAATGAATATCATTTAGTTTACTTAAATTTTAAAGCTTATAAAGCTAATACATTTAGACAAACATGACTCTCAAATATTTTGTAAGCATTGATGTAGTATCACATTTAAAATATGTTTGACTTAAAAACTGTGATTTATGCACTCCTAAGAAAATTTTATAATATTTATAGGTTACACTGATGGTACCTGATACAATTTTCCATTCAGATTTATTTCAGCACGTGTTTAGAAGTCTGAAAGTCTTCTTTTGCTGTATGTAGTGTTTTTTATTTTTAATATCTTTATTTGTATTTTAGACCAATATAATATTCTGTACTTTTATTTGAAAATTAGAAAAAAGCTATTCATTTTGTTATAATAATTTTCTATTACAATTATTTTGGCTATGCATTTTGTTCATTTAGATATATTTTTGGAATAAATTCTAGAAATTAATGTAAGTATTTTTTCAGTTTTGTTTACTGTATTTTCTGACTATTGCACTTCTCTTTAATTGAAATTTTTGTCATTTATATTCTTTGTATAGATAACTGTTCAAATTGTTTAGAAATATAATATAAATTATTAGGTTTTGAATTTTGACCACCTTCACTTTCTGAGGCTGTATGTTTGCCGACCAATGGTGTCTTATAACAAACACTTAATATTTAATAACAAACAACTTTTTAGTTATGTACTATAATATATTCTTTTCATATAATACATTAATAATTATTATATATTAACCTTAAATGAAATTGGAAATCTAATTTCTAAATAAGAATTACAATAAATTGTATGTAATTTAACCAACTAATAAATAATGATAAACATAATATTATTTCAATTCTTTTTAAGTTTCTAATTACTGTGTATATTGATACGATTGTTAAGTATTTTATTTTCCTTGGAAGGCAGAGGCAAATATTTATGTTGAAACTGTTCTTTTGAAAGGAACTAAATTTATTTTAAAGATGTCAGAAAATATTTTTTCTTTTATTTAGCTAAGTTTTGTCTGTTATGTGAAAATAACATGTGAAGAAATCATTACTATGAAACTAAAAAAGAAATTAAAGAATAAAAAATTTTATTCAGTTTTAATAAAAAATACAAATGGCATCTATTATCCACACAGTTATTAAAATTTAAACTACTAGTAAACACAATAAGTATTTAAACTCTACTAGGTTCCATCTGAACTACTCAATAATTCATATACCAATTCATTGAAAAATGCCATGTTCAAAACATCTAATAAGTTTGGACACACATCACAGCAAACCAATGTTGAAAGTTGTTTTTTTATCCATTATTCTAAATGAAAAGAAAGGCAATTATAATTTGTCTTTCTATATATTTCATATATATGTCATATTATTTTCTCATTATTGCTTATACTAATATTTATTACTTGAATTGTTTGTAAATAGTATTCCAGTAGTCATATTTTGCAGCAAAAGAGTTCATTAACAGGGAAGATAGAGTAGGGTTCTAATATCTTATTTTAAAAGCAGAAATTTCATTGTTTCACATTAAAGGAATCTTTTTTTATTGTGAATTTGTGACATTAAAGTTTAAAAAAAAATAAATATGCATATATAGAGTTCATAACTTGAGAGCTAGAGTTTGAGAGCTGTGTTATAAGTTTAAATATAAATTAAAAATACCATATATTTTAACATTAGATTCTAAAAGTGTTAATTAAAATATCAAGTAAAAGGTGAGATAGTTTGGAAGCTTTGCACTCATTTTACACAGACAGTTTCAGTTGTTCTAAACATTAAATTTTTGCATTAGATATTACTGAATATTATATATCAAACTTACCATACACACACACCTCTCTTAATCCTAAAGTTTTTAGTATACAAGGAATTTATGGAAAGAAACCTATTACTGCTTAAAAATGGAATCTGAAAACTAGTCATAAACAAACTGGCAATCAAATTGATATGAAATGATAATATATTAGACAAAATTAAAGGAGGAACAGATACCAAAAGAAATATATTTAGCTTTTTGAATTTGAATATTTCTAAATTTAATATTTCATTTTTGGAGTCTGTATACTAATTATTTCTAATAAATATTTTCAAAACTAGTATTTCAGACCTGATTTTCTAGTATAAATTCATGTGGATGACTTCAAACAATGTATTTTAAATATTCTCCTGAAATAGATGCACATTTAAGGATAATTTAGAAACCATTAAATAAATAAATTTAGATGAATGATTAATTTAAATTTAAAAATTTTTAAATATATTTCCGTTCAAAATAGATGCATTATTTCAGGTTTTTGAAGTATTTTCCTTCAATTTTTTCATTGCATTAAATCTAGTAAGCAATATATACTACAGGATCTCATAAAAACTATTTTAATAACTAATTAATTTAAAAACTAGCCTGGTTTAAAAATATTTGACTTCATTTATAAAATTTTAGATATCAAGTTCTTCGTAAGAGTTTTAAAATATTTGTAAGAAAACATATATATATATATTATTTCAGTTAAAGTTGCATTCAACAAATAACTTGTTGTTTTAAAACTATGCAGATGTGAAATAATTTTTCCTATATATTAATGGTGCTTATAATTTTTCTTATAATAAAAAAAGTTTTGACACAGCTTGTTCTTTTGGGACCTTGTGCTAGAAAACCCACCCAACCAACTTATATATTAATTAAACAATAACATAATAATATCATTATGTAATTTAAACCATTTAATTCAAGTTTATAATTTAATCACATTTTATTCAAGAGTACAAATACTTAATAATATGAAAATTATTATATAATTTGTAAATAGCATGAAACTTGTTGTATTAGGTACAAGTATCCTGCATACATTTTAAATGTTGTAAAAAATAAGTTACTATGTTTAATTTTAAGCTCAAAAAGTAGAGCATAAAAATTTGTTATGATTTTAGTTCAGTGCTGCTACTTATGACTTCATTGTCATTATACATTAACAGTTCTTCTCAAACTTTAAGAAGTATAACTATTTAGCATGACTAATCCTTAGTATACAATATTTCGAATCTGTTACATGCAATTCTCAATCAGCCTTTATATGCAAAAGGTGACTATAGAGTGGCAAACTTACCATACACACACTTCTCTTAATCCTAAAGTTTTTAGTATATCATTGTTTTTTTCCCCATGCATTTTGCATAGATTACATGTGTGAAAAAAAATCAGAATTTAAAACTAAAGTTGTAAGTGAACTTAATTATTCAATATTCAGTGCTATTATTGGACACATGTTTACAGTTGTCTTAGAAGTCTTATCTTTAGTTTGAGAAAACTATGTGTAAAAAAAAGTTTAAAATGTTTACAGTAAGCTCTTTTTAAATATTTTACATGTTATTTTTTTAATAAAATCTGCTTTCATGAAAGTTAAAAGTATTAATTAACATCACATAGTTAAATTATTGTTGCAAGATATCATAGGAATAAATCCATTTCTTTGCTAACCACAGCAAAAGCTTAAATTATTTAAGCTTATTCTAGATATTATTGATGAAAAACTATATAATTTATTAAAAACTGGGTTATATTGTGTTATAACACAATCATATTTATTTTCATTACAAAAAACTTTGGAGCCCTTGAAACTCGGCCAAGAGCTTATATCTAGGTTTTGGGAGAATGAGAAACTCCAAAATGTAAAAAAATTCACCTTACACTTATCAAATACGGTTACAAAAAACCAGTATTTATAATTGAATTACAATAATTTTTTAGTGTAATTTATACTACAAGAGTTCCTTGAATTATTATACTTACTTGGTGAGGCACCCAGTGTGTGCCATCATAAACCTGAAAGTGGGTTTGCGTAACTTAGAAACGGAACCAGAAGACCCTAGTGGATCATTTCACATGAAAGGCATTGGGTCTGTGACATATTTAATGTACTATAGCCACCATAAGTAAGTATGACGGAGTGTGCTAAATTATTTAAGAAAAAAATGTATTAAAAAATTACTTATGAAATCACTTTACTATTAATTTTTTAAATCCATCACACTAACAATGTTGATTTCTTAAGCAAAATTTTCGGAACTAGGCAGCCTTTCATTTTGATTATTTTTGCTTATCATTTTACTTATTCTTGTGTGACAAAAGTGAATGTTTTGAGTCAAAATTTTATTAAATTGTAGCCATATAGGTATAACAGTTTGGGAAAAAATCTAAAATCATTGTTTCACATCAACATAATTCTTAAAAAATGTCAGAAGAGAAATCCCTTAGATAACAGGTACACATAAACTTTAAATAAAAATTTCTAGAGAAAATTATCTGGAAAGCAGAAAAGATGATCAAAAACTAAATTATAATGCATAAATTTACATTTTTCACAGTTATTTAGCTTGGTCTTAACAATATTGATTTTAATTTAGTTTTTGATCATCAGTACGAATAATTATTGCAAAAAATAATAAAAAGTGTTCAACATTATGCACTAACATATAGGTAAAAATAATTATATGACAAAATTACTAACTTTTTCCTCAGCAGCGTCTTTTTCTGCATTTAAGGCAATTATTTTCTTTGCATCTCTTTTTTTTTTTCTATAAAAGAAACAATGAATTTAAAATGAATTGAGGAAGGGAATTAATATTCCCATTCTATTATACATTTTATTTGTGTGAGCCATCCAAGCATAACTTCCATGATTCTAATAAGAAAAATAATTCTCACTCATGAAAATTCAGTATAAATGAAGTGTCATGGTGCTAACATATAGGTAAAAATAATTATATGAAAAAATTACTAACTTTTTTCTCAGCAGCTTTTTCTGCTATTAAAGCAATTTTTCTTTTAATTTCTTCATCTTCTTTCTTTTTTCTATAAAAGAAACAAATTGAAAATGAATTGAGGAAGGGAATTAATATTTTCATTCTGTTATTCATTTTATTCGCGTGAGCCATGCAAGCATAACTTCCATGATTCTCACTCACGAAAATTCAATATAAATGGAATGTCATGGTTTTCTTCTGGTGTAAGATATACTCTTTCAAAGAAATAATGATAAAATATAAAAAATTAGGTTGATAAATATTGCAGCATATTATTAAAAATGTTATTGATCATTTGATGATATTCTATCAAATTCATCAATACAAGCTTGAATTCAATGGTGAAATGCCACTCAATGAATGTTTTAATTTATAATTATGATTTACTCACTCTATTCAAAAAGTGAACTGTGAAACCTAGCATGTTGGGAAATATAATTTGATGATGTGAATAACAGGATTAATATTTCAGCACTCATGAGCCATGTAAACTTATCCAATGAACATCAAATAACAAACATTGTAATAAAAAGTATTTTAAAATCCTCTTTCTAACTGAATTAATTGCTCACATAGAATTTACCTAAATATGCGCCATGAATAGATTCTATTATAAATTTCTCATAATCAGGTCGGTGATACAAATGTATCAGCAATGTTTTAGTCGTGAAACCTTGATAGTAATGGTTTATATACTTCCAAAGTTTCATCAATAGCATTGCTTTTGACATTTTTTCTTGTTGCTTTGGGTTCAGTAGTCTTAGGGTAGTTGCCTCAATCTTTTTGCATTGGTCTTGTTGAACTCAGACAGCACCCAATTAGAAAAATGGAGTAATTTCTTTCAGGATCACCACAAACACGTGGCATTTGTTATTGAACGATGCTTAATAGACTACTTTCAAAATGCTATGACTTACATTATCAGAGTATCTTGCAGCGTTTTATATATTCACAGGCTAAGAGTCGGTTTTACTGCCTTTGTTATTAAGACCCCCTTGTCATATCAGGAAGCCAATGTTTGTTAACATATTATATATTTCTTGAAGAATATTTATTAATTAATTATATTATTGTTATTTGTTACTAAGACACCCACTTGTTGTATATTAGAAAGCCACAATGCTTGTTAACATATATCTAGAAAAATATTTACAAGAATAAAATGTCATTCCATTGTCTGCCAAGTCATCAGATCTTGCTATACTAAAGCATATTTAAAATATCAGGGACAAAATGTTCTCTTCATGCACAACTGAACTAATTGATCAATTGATAGCATAATCAATTCCATTTACAACCAACTGGAATTAATGGCTTTCCAACTCACCCAAATTAGTAAGACAACAAATTGCTCTAAATTTTTAATCATTTCTTTTTATACATAATCACATGCAAAGTTCATGACTTGATTGTTTTTAGAAACACAAATTTTTTTTATCCCATAGTGATATAATTGACATGGTTGTATTGCTAACAGATTTTTTAAGAATGCCTCACAATGGAAAAATTTTATTTTCAGGTATTTCTTTCTTAGATTTATGTCTATAATTGATAGAATAAAATTTTGCTCTTACACAAATTTTTGCAAATATATATGACTCAAACTTTTTATTTATAATTTTCAAAAATATTTTCTCAATTGATACAAAACCCTACTAAAAAGTTCAAAAAATAAACACTGCTAAACATTAGAATTGCAACACCAGTAGAAAAACATCAAAATCTCATGAAAGGAAAAGTTTGGAATGTAGAAATGATTAGTATTTCAGGTTATTTGGAAGATTCTGAAGGGAAAGATGATATCTGAAGCAAGGCATAAAATTAAAGTGAATTTCTTCTTCAAAAATTGCTTTATACATTTGATATTTTTTCAAAATATTATACAGTCCCAAATAAGAAAAAGAAATGTTTGCCAGTAAGCGTTGGAATTCGTTATAAACAGGATAGTTGCTTATCGAGAATGGATTACTGTTACGTGATAATGATGAATAATATGGAATTATGATTAATATAGAAGGTGGCCTCCTGGGGATCATACTGAATGTAATGCTGGACTTCAACGCCCTATCATAACTAACACTTGAGAGCACAATCATATTGTGAGGTCAGCTTTGCAAAACTCCACATAACAGACCATAAGTTAAGAAATGGCCTTGTTTGCCACACGTTTATCTGTTCGCGCAATATAACGACATCTGGAGACCACATAGTGGACATCCTAACTGTCAAAGACTATTGTAAGGCATTTTAGCATGCACTGTGTAAGTTGCCTTTTGGGGGGATTTTTCATTGATAGTGGTTTGTATTCATGTGTCGCAAGGGAGAAGACCTGGAAAATTCACCTGGATAGGTGTGTATGCAGAAGCGCAACATCCAGCTCACGTTGTTCAAAAGTGGGTGGACTAGGACCTTATGTTCTGAATATTTACAAGTTGTTGCAGTTTGAATAGTCAGCAATGTATCCATAATTCACACTTAACAAAAGTCCGAAAGGATTTTTTGAATGAAGGTAAAATGAAATTTATATATCTCTGTCCCATTTAAAGATAAAAAGATATATTATTTGAAATAAATGATACATTTCAGAACTAAAGAATATTTTTATTCTAGTATGATGATCCATGTTTACAGCATCTTGCTGGCTTATGCCAAAAGGGAACAAGAAAATTTTATAATATAAAATTGATCTTTTATGAGTTTTACTGTTGGAGCAAAACTTAAAATAAAATTTATCACATCTTGTCAGCCTAAAAGTATTTAAATTGATATAGAAATAATATAAATATAATACAGGCTTTTCATAGGGTGTTTGTTATTTTACTACTCTATGGATCATGAGAAAGAGTTATTATCTATATGAAAAAATTAATTCTTTCATAATTAGAACAGAATTTATTAAAATATAATTTTAATTTCAAAAATTATAGCAATTGTTACTTTAAAAACATTAATAAAATTTAAAGCTATTACTGGTATATCTTTGCTCGCAAGAAAAAAATTTAACACCTTCATTAGTTATTTAAAAGAAAAAGTTAACATGCGATTATATTACTAGTAGACGTTCATTGCTATAAAAGTTCACTGCTATGAGAGGATGAGGATACCATAATGGACGAAATTCATTACTACAAATATTTTGACCATTTACAAAATATAAAGTTGTATGTAAATAGCCAAAATTAGAATAAATATTAAAAGAAACATTGAAGTTGCAATATATAAATAGAAAAAGGCAATTTAAATACATAAAGGTAATTTATATGTATATGTGTGTGTGTGTGTTAAATTTATAAACTTTTGGTAAAAAGTTACACATACATAATATTTGTAACATACAAACTAATTTAAAATGTGTTTTAAATTATATCATTTTATAATGCAAAAAAGTAAAATATAATATCAATAACAATATTATTATACAGGACTCTTAGAGCACATTGATTTTACACAAAGTTTAAAGAATTTAATAGTGCTGCTTACAAGAAACCTATTGGAATGAAAAAAATAAATAAAATGTAATATTTTTGCGGTTATTTGCTCAAGGCCCAAATAGGATAGCGAAGAGTAGGATGAAATATTTTGAATGATTCTGATTTGTATGAATATTTTATGATGTGCATGTCCATTACATACTTTGCCTTTGATTTACAAATAGACTTTGATCAGCAAAATAACATCTGATGTTATGTTATTCATTATGATGTAAAATAGTAAACAGTTAATTGTTTATCTTCTTATTATATTTATTGCTGTAATTATATATTAAAACGATGCAATATTATTATAATATTTTTCTTAATTTCATTCAATAGAACTAGAATGAAAATTATAAAAATACATGAAAATTCTTTAGTCTTGTGAAAACGATAGCTTTATAAAATAAGCTTAGCAATGAAAAAATGTTGATAATTATTTAAAACAAAAACATATACTCAAATATATTTTGGCACCATTGTCTTGCCTTAAAATGTTACCACCTTTACCAATTTCATTAATTTTGAAAATTTTCAAAACTTGGGGCCCTCAATTTTTTGATCACAAGTAATAATTAAGTTAAATGTAATAATGTAATCATTCCACTTACTTAAGCATTGCTATTCGCAGGCTCCTTCTTACTGGCTCTTTAGCCAACACAAAATATTTATGTGAAATTTTTATTTCAAATGTGCAGTCTTCTACTACTTTTTGCATATTTTGTTTTTCCTCACTAAAATATTAAGAGCTTAATGAATAAAAATTAAAAAGAACTTTAGATATAAAACAAGAAAATGACATGGTGGAATTATTGTGAAAAAAAAAAAACTTACTAAATGGCTTTTTGTTTTTGTTTATTTTGCATGTATTTCTTATATAATGCATAATAAATAGCTGTATGTATTAGTACATAATAAACTGTTTAAATACAAAATAATTGTTTGTGAAAGCAGTTTGATGAAAACTTAACTTTAAAATCTAGAGCGTATATTTATCAATTGTAAGAACAATTTGCGCTCTTCCCAATGAATTCACATCATATTATTTAGGCTATTGGTAATTTTCCCTAAAGGTACTTTTGGCAACAAATTTTCTTTTATCTCAGATTGTTACCAATTACTTTATACCAAAATTTTAGTGTGGTAATTTTTTCAAAAAATTTTAAATTATCAATAAGTAGGTTTGACATGCTAATTGTATAGATAAAAGAAATCCTTTCAATCAAGAAATAAACATAAAAATTGTTCGAAATTATCCTTGTTTCTTCAAACTCTTGTTTAAAATCATTTTATGTATGAAAATATTATGCATTTCAATTGTTGAATACTTATTAATTTTTAAACATAATTTATGTAAAATTTCCTTAATACATTTATTGTTTTAAGTATTCTTTCTATCATGACAAATAGGCCAATATTATTACACCTTGGTATTAGTAGTTAGGATTGAATTGGATTGGTGAGAACAAATTTATGGAGTCCCTAATCTACATGTGATAATTTTTATTTAGTTTTTGATTCGTTTTTTTTTTTAATTTGATTTATATTTGTTCTTTTCATGCCCATTGAACATTAATCCCTCTCTTTTTGTAAGAACCAAAAAAATTATTAAGAAGGGAATTCAAGCATGTGTTCTATTATTGAATCATTTAT
>JAPDSC010149854.1:0-10265 GCA_026290005.1 Latrodectus geometricus
ATCAATTTATAGCTATTACGTTGATAACATTATGTTGACATTCAGGTGTAAGCATGTACATTCTATTTGTGTTTTGAGCTTTAAAACCTGGAAAGTGAACAGATGTTTGAAAAAAGGCAAAACAAAATAAACAATCACTATCTATGGTTCTTATTTGGTTTCTGACATTTAAAGTGCTGTTAGAATTAATTTATGATTCGGTACTTAAAGATATTTCTGAAGTTGCAAGATAAAAAAAAATAATAATACCCATTCAAATCCATTGACATCATAAGCTGCTTTTAACGCTTGTATTTCATTTCCTATCACGGGAATATAATTATTAAAGTCGAAATGACTTAATTTTAGTTTTCCAAAGTTAAAACCCCGGCGAAACATTGCAATAACAATAAACTTAATTTGCTTCAATTCCGACCCTTCTCAGGGTGCCAAGGATGGGGCCTTTCTCAAATATGATTACCCTACCCCCACGCCGTTTGTCTTGCCGGAGTCTTCACTTTATTCCGTAATCCCTCCCCTGAGAGAAAGTAACAAATTTGCTTAACGACACTGAGTTATGCAAATTCGCCCCTCGGTGCGTGGGAGGGGTGGTCGAGGTGGAGGAATTCAATTCTGGCAAAAGACGTCGCATTTATTAGTAGAGCCCTCTTCAACGTTGGGGTTTAATAGGAAACTTTTCCTATTGAAACAGACTCGGTAGTAGTCTTTTTAATAATGCAAGTTTGTGGAGAATGATTTGAATTAGAGTGCTAGTTAAAAGTCCAGACTGATTTGTTGCGAGACATGAGATTAAAAACGTGAAAGAAAATGTTCTCAAGTATCTTTCAATAAAGATGAGGGCTCTATGTTTTGATTCCTCGATTTAAACTTTCAATTAGTATAAAGAAACACTTTCCGTAAGACAAATGAGGAGTAGGTACAAAAGGAATGTTTCTATTGGTTTTAAAGCTCGTTATCATAGATAAGTTTCCAACATTTTTATCTTTAGTCTTAATCTAGCTCAGCGATAATAAAATCATAGTTAGTCCATGATTTTACAATCACTTTTAGAAATTTTTTGACTATTCATAACTTTTCATTGCTTGTTTCATGAAGTTGTCACAATCTTACATTTATATCTTTAGCACAACATGATCAAAGCTAAGTTTGAAGTTCTTTTTGGCAGTCATAATAATTATCTAAATTCAATCTCATTAAATTACTAGTCACAAAGAGGGTAATCATGACTATTCTAAGATCTCAAATACTTTTCTTCAAACTTATCGCAGTATCTTATAGATAGTTTTATATTCTTGTACCATACCTTACATTTATTACATCAGTAGAATCAACTTTGTAGTTGAAAGGTGTACTTGAATAATCTTTGAAGATTGTTTGATTTTAATAGTTCTTGCTACAAGTATTACTTAGTATTACTTGCTTACTTATATACAAGTTTTACTTGTATATTATACTTAAGACTGCCTCATTAAGAACGTATGGGAAAGGGGACGGTTTCTGTTGGTATTAGTACCTTGGGAACCTAAGAAAGGTTGAAGTCCGACATTGCTCCAATCACTTGCCTAGCATTAGCTGGTTATAATGGAATAGCTTTCACGCCTTGAGTGACCCTGCCAAAAGAAAACTCCGGATTTACATCCCTCATTCCATCCAGGGACACCCCCTAGCCATGATGAGGCTGCTAGACAGGATATAGAGAGACTTTTTTGTGAAGTGACCTTCGGCACAACCCTGGTGCGGTTCTTGAGGGGTTGAGGGTGGAGGCAGTCATTAACCTGATTTGATCTAGTTCAGGAGATTAGAAAGAAGAAGGTTGGTTAAGACTTCAGTTATTTAGATTGAATTGATATTGCAGATTTGCAAACTAACATAAAGTGGTATGGTTATTAATTTTCGTTTGGAATTAATTGCACCTATTTTTGCAATAGAATATTGCATCAATTTCAAGAATATTGTATTGAATATTGGTCTTCCTATGAGGTAAGAGACAGAACGTATTCAGTTTCACTTTCAATGTGATTTTCGTATTTCAAAGTTACACAAAATTATAAAACTGGTTGGCAATTATTAGAGCTAAAGATATCGATGTTTGCTACGGTTGATCAATGTTCTCTTATTGGTCAAGGCATATCAAATGAGATTGATTGATTGATTTCTCTATAAAAAAGGTATCCGGTAATGAGAATCAATGATTTGAGCCATTAAGGATTGTTTTATCCTTGCCCTAAATAATGTTTTTTTTATACGTATTTGAATTTAATGTTTAAAGGGACACTGTCATATTGACAGTATGTCTTTAAAAGCTGTCTAAGGCATATGAAATGAAAATGTTACATACTATAATCAAAAATGACATCAATACTTGAAATTGTTTCATAAATTTCAGCAAAGCAAAAATTGAAGGAATTTCCTAAGAGTAACCTAAGAGTAATTACTTTTAGAAAATACATAATTTGTTTTTGTTGGTTAAAAATTAAACTTGTAACTTTCCTGCGCCTTGGTATCCCCATTCATAAAAACTTGATTTGGGAGCAAAATTTTAAAATAAAAAAAAAAAACTCTGAAAATATTAAAAATTATAAAACGTACATATAAAGAAACGGCAAAATATGTGAAAGTATTGTAAATTAATAAAATATTGAATGTATATTTTCGACTATGCCTTTAAATTAGTATTTTAATAAAAGTATGTTTTAAAATCTTACTCTCTCTTTGATCAAGTTTCAAATAAACTATAATTTACAAGTTACAATAATTAAAAAGCTGAAAAATATTATTAGCAATTTTTACTGCATTTCCTATGTTTTTCATCAAGATTTAAAAAAATATCTTTTATTTAATTTTTTTTCAAAACTAGCACTATATTTCCTTACATAAAATAATAAAACATGTTTCTCATTAATTATTTTCGAAATTTTATTTTTAATATTTATTTTACTTGAGCAAATTGTGCACGATATAATTTTGCAGTTTTTTACTAAGCATGAGTTATTTCTCAAGAGTTTAAGTAAAGCAAAAATAGCGTTATAGTACAATTAATTTTTACAAAACTATTAAAGTTATTGGATTTCCAAATAGTAATTCTATGAAAACTTCCATAGATAACTTAGATAAGCAAAACTAAAACATCTCTACGCCATTTTTTTTTGTCATTAATTTCCTAAACTTTGATAAATTATTTGTTTCCACTAAGGCAAATAAAAACAAGCCACAGTTAAGTATCATGACATTGGGTTGAAGTATTTATAGATAAATTTCCCTGAGAAAGAAAAGCAAAAATTCTCCCTTTTTCATTTTCCATTCAAATGAAGCATTAATCAAGCAAAAAATATATTAAGAGAGAAAGACATACAGATATTTGATTAAGTAGTATAACTTCGCCAATATTCGCCAAAGGAAAATGTTCGTGAAGCAACCACTCGACAGAGAATGGTGCGCGCCATTTTTTTTTTCGCTCTTCACTTCGCTTCTGCTTTAAATCACGTTCTATTTGGAATTCTCACAGATCGTTTGGGGATAAAATTCGAATGAAAAATGAAACTGGAAAGAGATTAATGTTGGAGGAATTAAGGAATAGAAGAAAAAAATTCTTGAATGAAAACAAATTTCAGGAGAATTTGCTAACGCAGAGAATAGGTAATTTATTATAATAATTACTTTGAATAAAGAACAAAAAAAAAAAGGTAATTAAGTTGCTTCTTTCAACCACCGTGTGGAGCTTGGCTCAATAATCAGAAACGTGACTAAGGGTGGAAAATGGATGTACAATCGATTTCTGCCCGTTCGAAATCTTGAATACAGTTCGTAATATATCACTAAATGATTTAAAAAAAACAATAAAAAATTGGAAATCAGAATTTAAAAAGGAATTCAGGCAATCGTAATTTAGTATAACGGTGTATGGCGTACATTAAATTGCTTGTGCTAACAAAATACAATTAAAGAACTTTTCTCATAAGGAGACGCATTAAATCTATCTTAGAGGATTTTATTTAAATGTAAAAATTAATATCAAATTTTTATAAGGTGTACGGAAAATTATTTATACAGATTTTACAGTTTAATGAATGAAATAAAAATGAATTTAAATATAATTCTAATTTGCATTTCTTGCATTCTGAATTACAAAAACAAGTAGAAATATACAATGTTGACCAATTTATATCGTTTATTTGGTTTTATTATTTCTAATATTAATTGTGATGTTTCATTTTACTTTAAGTTAAATACAAAATTTCATTTGTTATATATTCAAAAAGTAAACTAATTATAAGTTCCAGTAATCTAACATTAGAAGTAATTTTGAAATTCTATTGTTTTCACAAGTGATTTTTTTTCTCATTTGTCAACAGAATTTTATCAATTGTTTTTTAAATTGAAATTAATAAATATAAAAATATTTTATCTCTATGTATTTGAGTATTTGATGTAGTAATAAAGTAATCAAACAAATTAAGCATTTGGTGATGAGGTATTATGCAAAACTCAAATATTACTAAATTTTAATATAATAAAAGAGGCTTAATTTTTACATTTATAGTTATTAATTAATAAAATTGCTTGGATTTTATTTTAAAATGTACATTAAAATAAATTATTTTTAAAGAAAATACTGAATTAATTACAAATATACCTTAATAATCATAAGCACATTATCAAGCGTAAATCGATATGGTAAACTTTCATTATTTATATTCTTATTTTTAAATTAAAAGAAATGATTTTTAAAATCACTTCTAAATATTTTTTTCAAATTTAATATTTTTTTTTGAAAAATTAAGTGAGTTATATTTCCGAGCTACTAATTTAAATTTTAAAGAATTGCTTTTTTTTAAGCTTAAATTTTCTTTGCATATTCAGTGTAGCAAAACACTTCAAAGAATTAGAGAATAACGCTACTATCAAACATAAAAGCCTCTTAAATTATTCCATCATAGACAAAATAAAATATTGACTGTTTTAATAATTTTCGGTTAGTTCATTGTAATATTTTTGAAAAACAAAATTAAAAATGATTATTAAAATCGTTGTTTTATCGTTAGAAGAATTAGATATATTTTTAAATTTGCAACTAAATGCTCATTTTTGATTGTACGTACGAATTAGTATTTTCGTATTTACGTTCCACTTGAGCTACACAAATGGTGTTCGTAATGACATAATATGAGATGCATCTAGATATATAAATGTTCATTAGTAATTAAAGATAATAAATGTGATTGATTTTGAGCTGTCTATTAAATTCATATTTATGTATCATATAATTAAATACCGCCCACGCTAACTGTTAGTCAGGCCTGACTATGGATTGGGAAGTCCTGGGTTCGAATCCCGGTGTGGACATGGATGTACTTTCTCTTTCTCTCTCTCCTGTCTTTGTCCTTTCCTTGTATGAATGGGGCTGTGAAATGTTGCCTACCCTATTGACAGGTACCTATGTTGCCTATGTGTGTACTAAAGAATTCGGACTCCACACCACAAATTACGATTCAGTTTGAAATGTGGTGCAACGCACCCATATTGCCAGTCTAGCTGTCACAAGTCAACAACAAAAACAACACTAATAAAGTTAAGACGTAACTAATAATGGATATGAGATAATTGACCTAACTAAAATTATGGCCAACAAATCGGTCAGACTCAAACTCATTAACATAAAATCTTGAGAACGATGGCATTCCTTAACCATATTGTTCCAACCATAACGCATAGTAGTAGTTATAATGCTTTTTAATTTCATGAATATTGAAAACCCTAATTTCCCATTACTTAATAGATGCAATCAAATTTTCGATTTCATTATTTTTGTCCCTTATTTTTTTAAACGTCAAACATATTTACAATTTGTATAAAATTCAGCTTTCTCTCCAAATATTAAATATTATAATAAATGCATCCTCAAATTTTAAAATCCCCACCATTCTATTATATATGCTGAATATATAAAAAAATTTGCATAATTCTAACTGATACTTAAAAATGCAATATATCCAATTGTATAAATTTGCATAGATTATTGATATTACTTAATCTGCTCTTAGTATTATTTGCTTAACACACACACACACACACACACACACACACATATATATAAATATATATATTAAAAGTTTTACAAGTATATATTGATAAATGTATTGTATTAATAAAATATTTTAATCTATATTTTTACAGAGTAAATCTAAAAAGTATATGGCCTCCAAAAAAAAAAACTAATTTGTCATTTGTATTGAATTTTTAATTCGTTAATTAAATTTTTTTAGAATGCCTTACTGTACTTTATGTTCAAAAAGAGAGAATTTGAAATGGTTTTTTGACTTAGGCTTATATTTCTATAAGAAATTCTTTCACATTCTCTTAATTATTTATTTTTTTTGCTCAATAATTAGTATGTAATTTTATATTACCAAATTAATTCATTGAAAACATCCAGTTGGAAAAAATGTAGCACGCCAAACCCTATTTTACCGCTATTGAGTAAAAAGAATTTCGTAGAAGTTCTTACATTAAATTCTTTCTTTTTTATTTTTCAAGAAACTCAATAGTTTTGTACTTAATTAAAGCAAAATAATGTTTTATTAAAACTATTCATTGATGTTTTAAAATTCCTATACATTAATTGACTTATTAATAAGCAGACATTTGTATACTAGGTTTTTAGAATATTTTAAAATACAAAAAATGATTTCAACAAATAAGATTTCTATCCTAATTTATTAATTTCAAATTTATTGAATTTTAAAAATTTTCTATTTCTGTGTCTAATACCATTAGTTTTTATTTATTTATTTATTTATTTTTACTATAAGTGCCTTTATTTCACAAAGCTTCTCAATATAATTACTGATTTGATAAAAGTAAATTTTATTTTTATGTTGTATTAGTTTAAAAGAGTAATAAAACTTAAGTGTCTAAACTTTTCATTTAACAAATCCTTAACTGTTTCACCAATATTTTAAAAAAATTTTTTCACTATGTTTTGTTAATCGGTAGTGTTTTCACATAATATGTAATTTATTAGGTATTCTAATATTTTTTTTCTAATTCTAAGAGTTCAAATCATTCCTCATAGTTCAAACCTAAATTCCTATAAACGTTACGATTAAGATAATTTTCATCGATTCTTAAGGTGTTCTTTTTAACGACTATTTAAATATTTAATTTATGAATAACAATAACGAGATCTTTATAGATAAGCATTAGAATATTTAAAAACTTAAAACCACTCAATATACTTCACAATCACAAACTGAAGCTATAGAAATCTACACAATAATTCAGCTTTAAAATAAACTCTTTCAAAATATATATAGTGCTGCCTTTTCTCTAACCATAACTACATTTATTTTACAAAAAAAAAAAAAAAGAAAAAGAAATAACCTCGATGAGATTGACAATTTAAAGAAACTCCACTTATTGAGAAAGGCAATATTATCTGTGGTCCCATTCACTTGAGAGTTTAACGCCGAGTTTCGATTTTCGTTGTGTAAAAGCTCTTCAATTCGTATAACCCAAACGTTCAGCTAACCTGATATATGGATTTTCAATCTCTTCAAACGCTGTTACTTCCATATATATTGCTCTGTTCACGCGATGGATAGTAATATTTGGCGATGAAATAAAGGGGATGGGGGGATGGCAGAACGAAAACGAATGCAACAACTGAACCAAAGTACAGTAGATTAGTGACTATGCCTTTTTACCAGAGTGCTTCGAGCTTTTTTGATAGCAAAGTTTTCTTCTGTGTAAACAGGCCATTTGGATGGTGTATGAATAGTACCATTTTTTTCATTTATTATATTTTTTTTCTATTTTTTTACCGTGACGGAGTCCATTTGGTTGGATGTTTAAGAACGACATTTTTGGCAGGATGTCGTGCCGAAAGGTACTTTAAAACGCAGTTGCCAACGCATTCTATACATTGAAAACATCTCCTGATGCCACGAGAGAGGCTCGCTTTTATAGTGCAAAAAAACGTAAAGTTCCTCTCTTACTTTCTTTTCTTTTATTTATTGTTTTGACTTCGCGTTTTTATCATTTTTTACAAGGATCAGTGATTAAAGAATGCAACAAATGATACTGATGCAGATGATGTTTTCGTATTAACATCTATCATTGTTGCATCGGTCCAACATAAAGTAAATAAGCGATCCATTAAAAAATAAGACAAGAAGTTTATAGCCATAAAGAAAGATTTTTGATTGATAATAGTTTTAAGAAATTCATCATACAAATGATACAAATGAAGCGATGTGATATACTATTAAATCATTTTACCTTAGATGATAGTGGTTGCTTAGTAAATACCATATTATATATTTAAAATTTTTTGTATTCCTAAAAGAAAATACTCTAACTTGTATAGCAAAATCAAAGAAAATACATTTTTTTATAAACACAATATGCAAAAAAAAAATAATAATAATAAATAAATAAAATAAAATAAAAGTTAAATAGAAAAAAATAATGGCGTAGGTTGTGTTTTATTTTTAACTTTTTTAACTATTTTATCATCTCATTTCGTTTAATAAATCCACAGTTCAAGTATTATTTTAAAAAATAAGTTTCTCACTCTGCGATCAAATTTAACATTTAATCTCAATATTAAAAATGTTTGACATTCCGTATTTATTATTTTATTTGTGCCCGCTTTTATATCTATTTGTTTTGAGTACCTTAATTTCTGAATTTTCCTTATATGAGTGGTATTTATATATATGCGAGTCATTTGCAGATATAATTGTATTCAAAAGTATTAAACTCATTTTCTTAAGAAATATTGAATGATTATTGTATTGATATTGTCTTGTGCAAGCTAGACTGACAATATGCACTGCTCCACTTTTCCAACTGAACTGTAGTTTGGTGTGGAGTCCGACTTCATCAGTACACACACGCCACAAATAACCGTTTATGAGTAGGCAGCCATTCACAACACATTCATACAAGGAAAGGGCAAAGACAGGAGAGAGAGAAAGATAAAGTACATCCATGCCTGAAACGGGATTCAAATCCAGTACCTCCCATCTTCAGTCAGACATGCTGACCGGTGGATGGTCAAGGTGGGCTGCTATTGTATTGATGAATTTTCTTTATGGTATTGCCATTACGTGAAAGAAACTATCATTAGTAATCAATTAAAGGTCTGGTCTAACAATTGACTGAGCTATAAATACACATGACATTGAACATTATTGTTGGGAATGTCAAATATAAAACTCACACTCTCAAATGTCCTGCTTCATTTTGTCGTATTATAAATTTCAAATAGCATGTTCAAATTTATAAAGTAATAAACTGAATTATTTAAATATTATTTGTTTCTTATCATGAAAATTTAATAAATTTGACATTCCTCATCTAAGATTTCATATTAGTGATCAAAAATGTATAATTGATAATGAATTTTATTTGTGTCATCCAAATTACAATGTTTCAATTAAAATAAGTTCTATATTGGTTATTGTTTTTTCAATTTAAAATTAAAAACATTGAATACCTTTTTGTTTTATTTAGAAAACTTTATCTAACTCTGTTCCAAAAAGTTACAACATTTAATAAAACCTACCGTCATGAACAAACCTTCAGATGTAAGATGTTAGGTTCTATCCTAGTAAAAGTTAAGCTAATGGAGATGGCTATTGCTATTCTTTTTTCTACATGTATATCAGTCTACTGCTTTTTCTTATTTGAAACGATAAATTTGGTACATAATCTTTGGAAACATTTCTTCCAAGTCAAAACTATCTGTTAAAACTAACTGGTATAAAATAACTGGTTATCCAAATACTCTATAAAGTATCAACACAAGGTCATTCGCAAAATGTAGAAGCTATTATAAAAATATCAATTTAGTATTTCTAGCAGACTAGTGTACTTTCTTGAGTTTAATAACTCCCTTTTCAACAGTATACCAGAGTTTAGATCATCCTGACAGACAGGTGTAATGTACTATGTTTCTTTATTATCTTGTGATTAATAACAGAAACTTGAACTTTCATGCAATCTTTTTATCCCACTTGAATACTAGGCAAACAGGCTTATAGAAATACTGTGGTATTGAGAAATTAATATTGTTGATTTTTAACAATAACATTTTTTTAACCTAATAAGCTGCATTTTTTTAACTTCATTAGAGTTGAACACCATCATAAATATCATGAGAGAAAAACTTGATTAATTTGAATATAGGAACAAACAGTTTCTTTTCCTATATTCAAATTAATCATGTTAGTTTGCAAATATATGAAAATTCTTCTATATAT
>JAPDSC010149863.1:0-44513 GCA_026290005.1 Latrodectus geometricus
CTGACGAGCGACTGGTGTCTCTTGATTCTAGCTGAGAGAGCTCGTCTACCGTTTGGAAGAAAGATCGTAGCTGGCGATCAGTGAGCTCGTTGTTCGCATCGTGGTCCTTGCAAACGTGTGTCTTTATTCTTGTCGAGATGATCACGGAACAAGAAGAATAAGACAGCTCTCGGAATGAACAACGACTGGCTGACAGTCAGTCTAAATAAAGGAATACGAAGCCGACCAACCGTCTCGATCGGACCTAGGAAGAAAATGCGTCAGAGCCAAGAGAATGAGCCGGGATTCACTTCCAATGTTCGCTTGTCGAGCCATCCGAGCAACACAATCGAGCGAGTGGCTTTTCTCAAACTGTTGACACGACGCGTACTCGTTTATTGTTCGGACGGCTCACGAATAAAGTAATAGAAGCTTGAGAAGTGGTCCCAAATGATCGTGTGGTCACGATGCTTTCTCGAGTGACATGAATCAAGTCTTTGTCTGTGAAGAAATCGGTCGACGTCTTCTTTTTGAATTGTCCCATTATTGGTTAATTGTGTGTCGTAAAAAATTCGCAGAGAGCGCACACAAGTGCGACTCTCTGCGAATTTTTTACCCCTTTAATTTCTAAGGCTAAAGGGCTAACCTTTCAAGGCAATTATTCTTCGATTTTCAACATTTCGTCGATCGTTGCCTTGGGAAGATAAAACACGAGTGGCAACACATCTTCGAGATACTTGACTGTCCATGGCTCGTCACTGGCAACGCTAGACTCCCAGCCATCGTCTCCTTTCAAATATTTTTCGTACAGATGATCTTTTAAAAATTCGTCCAAGTCTTTTACGGGAAAGACGAATTTTCGACCGTCGTTTGTCTTTGGCATTTCGAAAAACTTCAAGCCGGTCACGACGGAAATCTTGTCTCCGTCGAATGTGCTGGTGAATTCTAACTCTCCAGCAACAGTTTCGCCGGCTTCTTGAATCAGCTTGATTCTTGCCACGAAATTCACGGTGATTGACATGTTCGAAGACTGAGAAGAGAAAAATAAAACGATCTGAACGTGTTGAATGCTGAGAAGAAAATGTGTGAAGCATCCGTTTCGACTCTTCCTTTTATACAGGACAAGCCGGAAGTTGTTATCAACATGAAGATCTTTGGCTCTTGTTTCAACGTTAGAAAAGAAAATTTGTGACGTCCCAAAATTTATTTTTAGACTGTTTCTTTTATTATACGAGACAAGTCTTTATCAACATGAATATCTCAAGCTTTGGTTTTCAACGTTAGAAAAGAAAACAAATCTTGTTGTGACAATCGTCCCAAAATTGGTTCATTGTGTGTCGTAAAAAAATCGCAGAGAGCACACACATGTGCTACTCTCTGCGATTTTTTTACCCCTTTAATTTCTAAGGCTAAAGGGCTAACCTTTCAAGGCGAACAATCAATTGGTTTTCGACAACAGATTTTCGAGTGTCCCCTTGGGAAAATAATACACGTACGGCATCAAATTCCGCAAGTAAGTGACAGTCCATGGCTCGTCACTCACTATGCTGGGATCCCAGCCATCGTCTCCTTTCAGAAATTTCTCGTACAGTTCGTTTTTAATAAAGTCTTCTATGTCTTTGATAGGAACGATGAATCTTTGACAGTCTTGCGTTGCTGTCGACGGCATTTGGAAATGAGTCAGGCCAGACATGACGGAAATTTTCTTCCCGTCGAACGTGTTTGTGAATTCGATTTCGCCAGCCACCGTTTCGCCTTCATCGTTTTGAACGAGTTTCAGTCTAGCTACGAAATTCAAGTTGTAAGTCATTTTCGAAAAGAGAAAAGAAAACGGATCTGCACGCTTCGAAAGCTGAGAACAGAATGTGACGAGCGTCCGTTTCGGCTCTTCCTTTTATACGATATGAGCCGGAAGTCGTTATCAACATAAAGATCTTTGGTTCTCGTGTCGACGTCGTACGTTAGAAAAGAAAAAGTTTGTTGTGACAAAATTCTTTTTTTCATCGAGTAACGAAACGTTATGCTTGCCGTTCGATACAATTTTGAACGAACTTGTTGAAAACAAAGACTTTGACCATTGTACAATGACAATGATGTTGTTCCATAATTTCCGTGTGCCAATCGCATTGCCATTTTCTAGGGTCTTCTTGATTCACCAACGCGTTGAATTTCGGACAACCGTGAATTTCCAAGTCGATATTTGGAATATTTAAAGCGTTCAAGAGTTCCTTTTCGTATCGACCGCCTTTGTAGGCCACGACGTCTTTATTCGCGTTTTTCGTTCTGTTGTAAAACGATTTCACGATGTCTTCGAGCTCGTTTAAAGATCTCACGTCCCGTTCTCTGAAGCTGGCTCGAAATCTCAGTCCGTGAATCCGTTTGCTGCAATACTTTGCTGTCCGCCAATCTTTCGGATTCAGATGAATGTGACGAAGGTCGAATCGAAATCCGTACGGCACTGGATTTTCGTTGGTGGCTTCGATCAACCCGAGTTCTCGACACAAGAAAGTTCTTTCGTGAACGAAGCCGTCCATGTCCATGATCATGCAAATCGTATCCATTGTTTGTCGTCGGAGATCTTTGCTCTTTATTGTACGAGACTGGCTCTGTGAATAAAGGAACACGATTGCCGTGACAGTGTTCGATAGCCGAGATTCGTGAATACTTGGTTTATTGCGAAGAAATCCAGAGGCTGTGGCTCATTCGTCCTGCACGACTGGAACTGAAGCTCGAACGAAATGCGGACTCTTCTTAAGCGCGAATATAAAAATCTGGAATCGTGAAAAATGAAATATGAAACATATTTCGTACTTTATGATTTCCGAACAAGGCGAAAGACACATCTGGTCAGATGAGCAACGGACTTACAAGACGCAAGAAACGCTTGTGAAAAATTTGTCTTTTCCCAAGTACGCGATATCTTGATTTCAGAATCTGCAATTGTTTGCTGTTTCCTAATTTAATTTTTACGTGACACAAGAAAAAATTCTTTCGGATTTGATTTGAATGTCACACGTTAAATTCATTTCGTTCTTTTTTTAAAGATGGCATTTTGCAATGTGATCGAAATTCGAAAGGGTACCGGTGCTCACACATTTTTTAGACCGACTGTAGATGCGATAAATTATAAAATTTGTAAAATAAATTATCCACATGTAAGCTAATGCGATTAATGGGAGTGAGATATTAGAAGAAGTATGGCAACGAAATATTATATCTTCGTGGAACATAATATTTTTAAAAACTAAATTTGTATCATTTGAAGACTTTAAATTGTTGAGCTCGGGATTTTTCAGTTGAGCTGCTACAGTTCAGAATAATTAACTGAGCTACTTAGAGCAATTTCTTCTATTCGAAAAAGGTTATCGACGATAAAGCTTTCTTTCCCGGAATAAAAATTGTAAAATGACTTATATACTGTAAATGGCGATTTTTACGAGGTGAGAATCATCAGACTTTTGCTCAAAATCAAAAATTAATGAACCGTAAGTACTACAAATTCTCTTTGTCTGGCATATGAGTGAAATACAGTATGGCATAGTAGACAGAGAGTAGTTCTCTATCGTATGTATCGTATCGTTCCGTGAGATTAACTTTTCGGAAAAGAATGCCAGAGGGTCAAGTGAAGAGTTTTGTGAATGTTGGAGGACTGCGCAGATGTCAATGTGAAAAGCATCATTACGCAAATATAATTTTGCATCAGAAATGAGATGTTAAAGTGTCGCCGCATTTGCAATGGCTTTTTTGTATGTTTCGAAAGCGCATATACTTCGGCTGATCAAATAATTGGTGTAGAATCTTTCTTTTTATTAGTAAGAAATGAATATAGGAGATATGTTTTCCGGAAGCATGATTGAAAAAAAATCTGTGATAAAAATTGAACGTTAAAATCTGTGTAGTTCTGATACAGTTTTAGGTCGAGATAAAATGACAATTGAGAACATTTTAGTAGGTGACGGAGCAATTCCATTGGCAAATACTAGAAAACCTAAGAATGTCAATTTTGATTTTCGAAAAAGGTATATTTCCTTATTTGAGACAATACCGTATTCATTAAATAATTTAAAAATTATGTTCAAAAAACAAAAGTTTAAGTCTCTTATCACGATATGTATGAAGCTTTGAAAAAATTTGTCCTGCACTGCACAGACCAAACACCATTTTTGTAAATTCAAATAACCCGAACAGGGTTATAAAGGTTGTTTTTTAACGTCAGATTCAACGACGGGAATCTGATGATAAGCTCGAGCTAAATCTAATTTAAAAAAAATTTTTGAGCCATTTAGGTGTAAGCAAACTTCTGAATATGTGGAAGAGGTCTGCAATTGTGAAAGCGTTTAATCTCTTATAATCATCACAAATTCACCACGTACCGTTCGATTTAAGCACAATAGGAATTGGACTTGCCCATAGGCTAGTTGAAGGTCTACACCAGCCGACTTTTAACATATATCCAAATTCTTTTTTAGCGGCTACGAGTTTGTCTGGTGGCAAACATCCAGTTTTTGCAAAATCTGGTGGACTTGTAGTTTCAATGTAGTGCTTAATATCATGAATTTGCGTGAAGAAATTCAAGTTTATAGTACATATTCTTGGGTACTGAGATAAGCGATTGAAAATATTATTTACTTAATATTTTTTACTTAATAATTTTACTTAATTTATTGAAATTTAAAAATTGCATTTGTTTTCTACTATATTTCAAATTCAAGTCTGGTGTTTTTAGTATTTTTTTTTTAAATAAAATTGTAGTTTTAAGCAAGCGCAAATAAACTCTTGAGGTTATACCACTAGGGAAAGACATGTCGTTATATAGACTGATAGTGTTCATAAACAGCCAGCAAGTGGGTGCTTTCTATGTTAGTATTGGTAATTAATGGTAAATATATGTGTTTTCTATATCATACAATTAAAAAGATAAAAAAATTCATTTCTGTGTTTATAACTTCATCTATTTATCATTGTTTCTTTAAAAGTAATAAAATAGACAAAATTTAGTAGCCACCTTACTGATCATACATTTAAAATATCAATTTAAACATTTAAGATATCCAATAAGCTATTAAATTTTTAAAGGAATTATTAGCAGTTGTGAATTTTCTTAAAGCATAAATGTAAGTAATTTATAAATTTCTTAGAAAGCTATTAACTATGATTCGTATAATTTGTTCACTTTTCTACTCCGTTAATTATAATTCTAAAATGAAAAGTTATGCAAATTGAATGTTTCATTAACAATACATCACAATAATGTGATCTAAAATCATAGATCATTGAAAGCAATCAGGAATTCGTTACTTAATGTATGCATAACATTTTGAAAATCATTTGATCTCAGGAAATATTTTTCGATGTATAATCGTAATCGTTTTTGTATCTGTCACCTGATAAACAATCATGAATTCTACTTTCTTTCTTTTAAGTTTTGATTAACTGTTTATTAATTAATTTTATTTAATACCTTTTTACAATTACATTGTATGTAAAGTATCGAATTTTTTTTATTTCTACCCCATCTCGTATACTTAATATATATTTCACTTAATTTTCTGTAAGTGTGTATTTGCTTTTTGTTTTGAATTTCAATTCAATCGATACTTTTTGTTTTGAATTTCCTTTTTTTAAAATATATTGAAAACTATTTCCTTTTATTATTATTAATATTTTTTGCATCATGTTTAAATTTGCAAATTCTCTTATAATTTACTTGAGATATTGTTATTTAATTTTTAAAGTTTTCTGTTAGCTGAAGTATTCGTACTCTCCCCTTTACTTAATCGAAATAAAATTTTGTTTAGTGTTAATTGTGATTTTAAAAAATATTCAACTAAATGATTTTATAAAGCAAGAGAATAATTAGTGTTCAGATCTCGTGAAAGTTTTCTTACATTTTATTGCATTTAATTTTATTTGCTCAGAATATTTACGATATTTTTATTATTCAACTGCAAAACATAAAAATTCCTTTTATAAGAAGACATTTACTTTCATTTCACATAGACATTCCTATTGACATTTTAATAAATATAAATTTATAGACATTAATTTCTATTTGAAAAGTATTTGAAAGAAACAAGCTGGTAAACTTTTTATTAATATATATATTTTTTTACTGCACTTTCTACTATATAATCACTTTTTAATGATTTTAAAGTCAATATTAATTTAAAACACAATTTTTTAAAATTTTATTAACAAAATTTAAGTTGGAAACATTTAAAAAATTTTTTTGTATTCCTTATATAAAAACTACAAAAATTTTGTATGCTTCAAGTACTTAAAATTTCTGTTTTATCCTTTTCTATATGGTAAACTTGTTTTTTATTTAAATTTAACTAAGTCTGCATAAAAACCTAACACTATTTTTCTCTTTTTTATATTTCCAAAGAAATCTATGGCAATGAAGGAGAAATAAATTTTAAAATAAACTGAAATAAAGTATGTTGTGTATAAGTCACAATAATGCATGGAAGCATTAATCTTGTTTAAAAAATATAACTGAAATGAAAAAAAAAAATATATACTCAAAATTTAATATTTCATTTAAAAATATGAAAAAAGGAGAACAAAGAACAATTAATTTTGAAGAAAATTTATTTTATGTCTAATGAATTATGTTTGTCTTATTTGACAATTACTGTATTTATCTAAATTATCTAGTAAATTCATTCTTTCTATAATGTACAAGCATCCTTAAGTATTGTATGAGCAGTTACCATATTTGACCTATAAATTCTTAAAGTAATAAATATTTTACATAAATTTTTAAATATCCCTTTAAGTGTTTGTTTTTACCATAATATATATTCATTAATATTGAAGTATAACAAGGTACTTACATTCTTACGCAAAAGTTGTAGTGTAATTGGCTGTTTTGTGTAGATCAGTGATAGATCAAAAATATTACATGGTCTTAAAATTTCAAATGTCAAGGTATTTATTATTTTTTCACATGGAACTAGGTGGTGACAAAGCCATAATGGTTTTAAAAATTTATTGTTTTCATTAAATTGCTTAGAAAGCTCTTTGAATTCTAAATTATCAAAGGTTCTTGATTCTAAATTTAAGCATGATATTTATAATGATAACAAAATATATAATTTATATCAGGTATCTTATTCTTCTCTGTTTTGATAGATATTCATTTTTCTTCCAAGGTGTTCAAATAATGTCCTTTGGCAGATCAAATAATTTTCCAGATTACGGTGCTACAAATGCACGCTATGGTGGAGCAAGAAATTCTAGACCACAACCTGAATCCAATTTTGGTAAATATGGAAATGTTGTGAAACCTTTTCAGAATATTTTAATGTGTTATAAATTAAAAGACAATGTAATTCATAGAACCTTATGGATTACAGAATTGCCTTGTTTTTTTGTATGCTGTATTTCTTATTCTTTCTGAATCTATTGTTTTCAAATTACATAATATTATTAAACATTTAATTGCAATTACAGTTATTTGATGAGATTGTTCAAGTTAAAAATAAGACTCTGGAAAAAATATTTTATGCTTAAGAATGTCTATATTTTTGCTGTTAACATTAAAAAAATTACAGCAAAAAAATAGAAAAAAAAAAAACTAGGAAAACAATTATGAAAAAATATGGTGAATATTTTGAGTTTTGTGAACAGTTCTATCTTAGAAATGTCATAGATATAATAAAAAAAATTTGTTTTACCTAATTTAATAATTGTTTTTTATGTAAAAAATATATTTGAGTTTTTTTTTTATTAGCATCTTTAGCAATGAAGTTTGTCACTAAATTATAAAGCTTTAGAAAATGCTATATTGATACAAATTTTTACTCAAAGTAGCACTTTCTAGAACAAATAGTTAGAAATATTGCTTTAAAATTTTATTTTTTTAGATAGTAGTCCTAGTATATCAATATACTTTTATAGTATAGGAATTAATTGACATTTAAGTATTCTTTTTATTAATTACAATATTTTATGAATTTAAAAATATCTATGCTTTTATTTTTTAATGAATTCATATAAACTGATTTTAAAAATGACAGATTAAGTCTTATGGTTTTTGATTGGAATCTATAGTTATTAAGCAGCTTAAAACATTAATTTAACTAGAAACATTTAGTGAATAGTTTGTATAACTTAGCTATTTTTATTCTTTTTTAATCTGATTGATCAGTTTGAAATTAGTAAATTGTTCATAAGAATTCTTAATATTTTTAAATTCACGTGATTTATATTTGATGCTTGATAATTTTAAATTTGTATCATGTAAAATGTTTGTTTTGTCATTTAAAAACAAAAATTATTTTGGGAGAAAAATTGAAAATAAATTCCAAGATATTTTGAATCTCTTTTTAGAAAAGCAGTTTTTTTTTTTGTGATCAAATACTTCTTATGTTTACTTTATCTTAGAGAATAAACTGTTAAGTGAGCTTGATTAGATGTTAAAAATACACAATTGTGTTAGTTTTTATTGTTTTTTATTCATAGCTTCAGTTAAAAAAAATCATAAGATAGTAATCATATTAATAGATGAATATAATTAATCTTTCATAGTTCTAACTTTATTCTGAATTTTTGTTAGTAATCCCAATCTTGCCATTTTGTATAAAAAATGTTCTTTTATATGTAAATTAAGACATTTGCTGCACAAGTTATTCTTACTCAATTTTCAGTTAACAAATTTCCAAATGTTATTAATATTCTTAGATGTTTTAATTAATTTTAATAATAAACATATTACTAAAATTCATTAAAATATATCTATATACATAGGAAAAATGAAAGCTTTTTATTTTATGAAAATTGAAAGCTTTTAAGCATTTTTGCTGATGTTAGTAATTTAATTTATGAATTTTTAACAAGAAAAGATGTATTTTTTGTTACTGAACTACATCACATTTTTAAAACATAAAATTTAGCACATAATGGGGCAAAAAAGGAAAATAAGTGCTATTTCTTATATAAGAACACAATTAAAAACTACAATATTATATTGTTAGATATATTTTGTGTTGCTAATACATTTTCTAAAGGGCAAATTTTAGGTAATTTCCCTAGAAAAGTAAGGAGGAAACAAGTTAATTTCAATCCATTTATTCTTGCTGTATTGTTTATTATAAAAGTAAATTATGTTTAAGTGTTTATGATAAAAGTAAAGCATAAAAATTAAGATTTTATGCATTTTTGTTTTGTAGATTGTATTTTGTTTTTGCATTTTTGATTTTAGATTGGTAATAATAGTTCTATATTTTCAGATATTAATCTATACCATCAATTATGTGACGATATAAGCTGTAATATATTTTCTATCAATAATAATGGTAAGTTTTATGCTATTTGATTTAATTATATTTCATTTTTTATGTTTGTTGCTTCCAAAATATATTATGTTTTATTTTGATATGGACAAAAAATCATGTTTTATCATTATTTAAAATTCCTTTTATAAAGTATATTTGAATTTACATATAATTTCATTTTTGTTGTGTCTGACTGAACATTATAATTATATTTTGTTTAATTTAGTTTTCTAAAATCTTTTCTCATTTTCTATTTTATAGTCACAGCTCTTGAAAAAGCTTCTAAAGAAGTTGGAACTGCGTCAGATACTCCTATACTTAGAGAAAAAATGTAAGATTACTTTTGTTACTTTCATTTTATTATTAAAATAAAAAACCACATTCACTTATTGATATCTGAGAATTTTTAAATAATTTTCAATAATATCTAAATTTATATGAAGATCTGAAATTGAGATCCTCAATAAACAATTCTTTCCAAGAATTTTGAAAATGTTTCATCCCTTAAGAATCTCTTAAATTTTTTCCTTAAAATTTATTGTAGCAAATTGTTGTTCTTAATTATTTAATTAAGTAGGATCACAATTTCTAGTGGGCCATGGTAACCTAGTTGTTTAGGGCATCAGTCTCACAATTGCCAGGTTGTGCGTTCGATTCTTAGCTGGCAAAAGACCATCATATTAACTAATGGCACTTGGGGCACATAAAATATGCTGTGGTCACAATGTCTTCCATGTTCCCACTCCAAATTAATATCTCTAGGGTTGTTAGAAGCCATGCCTTGGGTCTTCTCTTTCTTTGTATCTCTAAATTTTAAGACTCAGATTGTATTGCCATCTGTGCGCCAAAGTTGTACTTCCACCCTGTGATGGGGTGCTCTGTTAAAAAATGGAAGACACTCTTTCCGACTTCATTCATCCAGTCCCAGATGGGCAAGCTTGGCTTTGTCAAGTGTATTAAGTAACAGCAATTTCTAGTAATCTTTCATTTATAAATTAGTAATGTTAACATATTTTTTATTTTAAATATTTATTAAAAATTTTTCATTACATTAAAATTGGATGATATTTCAAATAAAAACATGTGTTTCAATAAAGATTGAACTTAGATCTTTATGACCTAATGTGCAAATTATTTATACAATTTGACTATTGTTAAATACAACATTTTAACTATGAATTTTTTAATAAATAAAAAAAGTTTTTTCAATACCTGAGAAATAATCTTGAGGAATTCAGAATAAGGTTAAAACAATGTACAATGTATACTTTTTCATGAAAATTACAAGACAACAAATTATATTTTGTCTGTCCTGTGTACAACTTTATTATGAAAATACTTACTCGTTTTCCTAATGTGAAAAGTTAATTCTGAAAAAAAGGGGAAGAAAAGATGAGTTATATTAAAACTATGCAGATTTACATTATTGTCTAGTTTGGCTGAAAAGCTTTCAATAATCTTTCTTGAATGTAAATAATTAGCAATTATAAGTGCATAGAAGCACAGGAAGTGCTTTATATTATTAAATAAATGAAAAACGCTTTTGATATAAACAGTATCATTTTCCTTTATTTTAAAACTCATTTCAATCCTTTTATAGTTTATTTAGATTTCGTTTGTAATTATAATTATGCTATAAGTTTATAAAAATTGATTATTTAAAATATATTTATAATTTTCAAAGTTTGTTAGTGGTTATGACTGTTGGAATAAAAAATCCATCAATATTCCAATTCTTTTATTGTTTCAATTTCCTAAGTTTTGTTTTATTGAAAATGTTTCTTAAAACTTTGGAAAAGAAGTATAAAATTGACTTTTAACATTGAATATTCATTAAAAAAAATCTATAATCTGGTGTGATTACTCTCATAACCATTGATTGTACTTGTAATTGTGACTCTTGTAATTAAGGAGTTTTATTTGAATGTAAAGTTTATGACAATAATGGACAGTTCAAGATCTTATAATAATTTTGTTTTGATGTTAGAATTGTTTTAAAAATTACACTAATATACATTTTGCATACTTTTACAACATTCTAATTTTTTTATGCTTTTTCATTATGGGAGTAAGGTTGATTTAATTTTTAAGCAATTAGTGAAATTTTTTTTAAATTTAAAATTTGTTTAAAAACATTATAAGCTTATAAACTCTTATCAATCAATAATTATGAAATTTGTCGAACTGTATGCTTAAATCTAAAGCTTAATTTTGCAACTCCTTATCTAACACCATTGTAAAATATATTTTAATTAAAAATTAAAAAAAGATGTAAATATAGACTCTAATAGTTTTTTAGTAAATTTATTTTTTCCTGGATGAATCAGCCTCTTTCTGATGATAGTTTAAGGAATTTAAAAAAATAAAAATAAAATAAATGATATTTTGAATTTGTCCACATATTTTAGAAACAAAATTTTCTTATGAAACAGAAAGTGCTATGAGTTTTTAGGAATTAGCGATTAGTGTTCAGTGTGATGTACAGAATCAAGACTTCAGTTTCAAGAATGCATTTATCACATTATCTTCTACATCATAGAGACAGTTACATAACAAATGTTGGGGTATTTCATACTGCTTTACTCAACTGTTATATCATGCCCTCTCTGTCTGCCTTCTTTCCCCTAAGGGGAAGAGGGGGGCCATGAGTGCTTTTCCTGTTTGAACTGTGCGTCCATATCCCAGAGCATGGGAATTCATTTCACCCTTTCCAGATAGGCTAAAAAGGGGAAATGTGCCTTTTTTGTTATTAATTAAGGTTGTGAGAAAAGGATCACTACAAATTCTTAAATGAATACTTGAAATATTTTTGTTGTATATGTATTTTTTTACTTGTATCTTCATAACTTTATAGCTTTGTTAGTTTTAAAAAATCATCACTTACTGTGTATTAATTCTTGTTACTTTTTTCCTTATTGGTAAGCAGCAATTTGTTAACTGAAAACAATTTCTGTTTTTGTATGCTGTAAAACTGATTAAAATTTTAATTTTCTATGCTCTGTTTACCATGGTTTACATTTATTAATAGAATATAATCTAGAAGTTGATTGTGAGAGTATAAGATCTAAGAAAGTGAGTAATTTTAAAAATTTAAATATTATCTGTTTCGTATGACAATTTGAGTTGCTGTGTTGATTTTTAAATATTATGTATTTTTTCCAGATTACTTGTCAAATTTGCAATTTGTGCATATGCTTGCCAAATTATAATTATCTAAATATGCATTTAGTTCTATTATTTTGTTCAAACTAATTATTTAATAAATAATTGAATTTTGTAGTTTTTATGTTTTCTTTTATATATGTTTTATGGCTGTTGGCTATGCCATGTACAAGTCAAATGGCTATTGCTGATTAAAATTTTGACTTTTTGTAAACTTTTTAAATTGTATTTATTTTTTTTACTATAATTTAAAAAAAACATGTTAATATCTTTTATTTTTAATGTTCTTTTTTTTTCTTTTTAACTTAGTGCAATCGTTGTAATATTTTAAAGAGTACCTAAGGAATTCTTATGAATAATTGTTTGTGTATAGTTTTTAAATTATTAAATTAAATTTTAAAGGCTATTGAATCTTATTTATTGATCAGCTGTGGTGGTAAATGGAAAAAAAAGTATCCTTAAATCTTATTAAAAACTGTATTCTCCTTCTAAAAACTGTGTTCCCTTTAAACTTAAAAATTGTTTTTTTTTTTCTATGTAAAATTTAGAATTGTGTTTAAAAATTATGATTAACAATTATGTTTAACAATACATTTTGTAAAACCATATAAATGACCTTCAGAATTTATAAGCTATTAATGTTTAGAGAAGCTAATAAAAAAAAATATTACTTATGCTCTCTTTATTTTCTTGTAGACATGCAACAAGACAAAGTACAAAAGATCTAGTTAGTAGCACAACAAAGTATTTAAAACAGTTGACAGTATTAGTTACTAAAGGTAGCAGGGTGAGTAATTCATTGATTCATGCTGAGTATAGGTTCCTAATCTTACTTATAATCCCTTTTGCAATTTTTCTTTTTCTTCTATTCTCAATATTTTAAATTGTCTGAACAAGAATTCATAATATTTTTATGTTGCTCTGTGTATTAAATAAAACAAATTTTATATTACTCATTTTAAACTAATGTATGCAATTTCATGAATTAAATTTGTAATTAAAATAATACATTTTTCACTAGTTTTGGGATTTGAAATTTTCTTTTTGAACTTTTTTTTCATTTCCTAAGTAGTTTTTGTGATAATGTGTGTGTTGTGGGAGGAGTGAAACAGTTTTCTCACAAAAATAAATATTTTTTTTAAAAAAGTAAGAAAAAACTTTATAAGTTTAAAAACATGAAGAAATTAGTTATAGAGGAATAATTTTAAGTTACCATTTGTATATAGGAATGTCAATGAATAATTTTATTTTTGTTATTATAAAATTTTGTTTTCACATTTCATGTATGTATTGTTGATATAGTGATTGGATCAGAAAAGCATTCACACGTTGAAAAATATGTATATATGTGCATACTTTATCATAAATCTTGTAAGTGCTGAGTAATTGTTTTATAATTTATTTATGAAATCCCCAGTATTGGAAATAAATTATAACAGAATTGCTTTTAATCAATGCTTTTTAGTTTTTACCTTTATTCAATTTAGGAACTATTATATAGACTTTTAGTCGCTTTACATATAAATTTATATTAGTAAAAATAAGTGACAAATGGCAATTTTTATGAAAAATAATTGAAATTTATTATTTTTTTTAAGTGAAACAATGTTTTCTTCTATGCTTAAAATGCTAGTTAAACATTATCCTCAAGTATAAGTGTAGTTAAGCCAACATCTGAACAACACTCTGGTCTTTGGATCAACATTAATAAATTTGAATTTTCAAGAGTAGATGCTTTTAGTGGTTCAGAATGCACTTTAAACTGTAAGCTTCTGTCTAATTAGCACTCGTCTGCAAAATTTGCCATGGAGTGATAAACCAAACCAGTCAGTAAATATAGTCTATAGTTAGCTTTTGTTACCTATGAAATTTAATTATTCATTAGTTTATCAGGCTCTTAAATTTTTTTCTTATTATTAGATCAAGAAAGTCAACATTTTTTTCTGAAATGTTCATTTTTGAAACAAGATTATTGATTTTATTAACCTCCAGTGGGTGGGACCATATCATACCAACATGAAAGGTCACATGTATTTCCCACATACACTATAGTAAAATGTAAATTTTCATAAGAGTAGCTATTAAAATTATATTGTAAATAGCTTAGATTAATAACTACAATGATTTTAAAAATTTTTAACATAAAAAGAAGCAGAAAAAATATAAACATAAATTGCAATAATATAAAATGACCACAGGTTAACTGAATTGATTTAAAAATAACTTAAATGGAATTGCCAATATTTTGACCGAACAATTTGCATATGAAATATAGAAGTGCAAAAAATAATACAGAATTTATGTATAAAAAGGAAAAAAGTAATTGACATTTAAATATGAAAAGGAAGGAAACAGATTCATTGTTATTTCACTGCATCGTTGCAATCTGAGTAAATGTGTTCAATGTGATCCAAACATATAAATTTCTGTCAAATCTCACAATTGAACTTTGTGGTTCTAGTCCGCTTTTCTTTTTTGGGAAGGTTTGCATCTTTTTTTCCCCTGGCATCACATCTTCCACTTTTCAATACCTAGTTCGGCTTTTCTCTTTAGCACTTTTAATTTTAGCTCACTTTGTAGACGTGGATACTCTTTACGCAATATTTTCTTTCATAAGTGCATTTGCAATCTGTCACAGATATTTCCTTCTATATTTTGTATGTCATAATTTGTTTTCCTGTAAAGCTAAATGCTATTTCTGAGTGAAAAATTTGTAAAATTCAGTAAAAATTATAGTTCCTTAAAATTACTAATTTTTTATTTTAAGGAATTTATCTATTATAGATATAAAAGTTTAAATTAATTACAATCATATATAAAATAGAAACTTCATAATTTCTTTATGTATAAAGTATGTAGAACTATGATTTGTGTAAAAATTTTGACACGTGAGCATTTTTTTAGTGAATGTTATATTCTGGATGTGATGCAGTGGTGATTTATTTTATTGTTGTTATTAAGGCCAATTGTAAAATTAAAATGTGATTTTTGTTGAAAAATGGAAAATTGAAATTTAGTTTCATGCATATTTGGTACATTAATTTATGGATTAATACACTATTACAAATATGTAGCATTACAAAATGTATGTTGTCAAAAAAGTATTAAATTGATTGAAGAAATTTATGAGAAAAATGTAATTTGTGTATGCTATTGATTCTATTTCTAGAACCTCAATGTCTTCTGTTGAATTTTTCATTTGAGTTTATTTCTTTTATTATTTGATTATTATCGATTTCTTTAATTTTTCAAACTTATATGTTTAATGAAAAACTATTGGCAAAGAAATATTCAAGGGTTTGAAAATCAACTTTATTCTCTTAAAAATCTTCAATTTTAAATAAAGTAGTCATGATATGTTGATTAACAGTAAGGGATCATGAAATATCAGTGCTTTTTTCCTTTAGAACATGACAAATGTGAAAAAAAGAGGACAGAGATAAATAATACTGTAAAAATATGTTAAACTGTTCCTATTCTTATTGTATCATACGTTATGTGATAGATATTAACCATTTTCCTAATTTGATACAGCCTTTTCAGCTTTTTACATAAAGATCTAACAAATAAGCCATTTATGCTTATCTATGTTATTTATGTATATATTTTTTTGTTAAAAGAACTTAATTATTATAATAAAGATATGTTTTCTTAAAATCATTTTCGGAAATAGTCTCATATTTTTTTTACACAATTGGAATGAAATATAGCTATTAATAATATAAAATATTGTTTGCATATCAAATTAAAGTGTTAAAAAAAAAAAAAAAAAAAAAAAAAATTAAGATTATTGTTATCAAAGAAATCTTGTGTACATTATAATTCTATGTTGATTCTTTTTAATTTTAATAGTGTTTCGTGTTATAATTTGAATATTGTTATGGACTTCATTTCTGTACTATAATTTCTTTGCATCTATTAATGATGAAATATCAAAAATTCATTTTATTTAAAGCTTCATCTTTTCCCTACAGGAACAAAATCCCTAGTAAATAAAATAAAAATGTTAGTGTATTAAGTTTCTTTAAATATGTGCGTAATGTGTGTATATTTTAATATTTTAGGAACACAAATTACAATCTGAAAGAGTGCGAAATGAATTTCAAGCAACAGTTCAACGGTATGATACCTTGCAAAAGGTAATTTCATATTTCATAATAATTAAATATTCTTTTTAATTTAAAGATTTTACTACAAATTGAAAACAAAATGTTCTAATGAATTATTTTGCATCTATTACTATGTATGTATTACATTATTTTGCATCTATTACACTATGTATTTTATAATTTAATGTTATAATTTAAATCAAACAACTAGAGTGCAATGGTTGAAATAATAATAAAATTATATTTTGTCTAATGGTTATTTAATTATTTGCAATTTAATACAATGAATAAAATATATATTTTACACTTTTTTCAAAACTACTCTGTAATTATTTTTAGCAAATAATTGTTATAATTCATGCGTAAAATTTTTTATTGTAAATATATTGACATTTTTTATACTAGAAGTCAAACATCTGTGTAACTTCAAGTAGAATAGATCGAGGAGTAAAGATGTGATAGAAATAGTTTGCAAAATTACTTTACTTTTGTATCTATAAAAAAGGCATATTTTAAGACAATATAGGTCTATAAATTTTTTTAACTTGGGTTTCAAAAAAAGTAAAACATTTCTATGTATTTAAAAAAAAATATTTGGAAAGATTTATGAAAATTAGATTTTATCATTATTGTTCACTTTATTAATAAGCTATACATTCCATGTCAAAATATATAGCAAACATTACGACTGAAGAAGGCAAACAACATATGTTATCAAAAATGTCTAGATAATCAAGTTAATTACAAGTACAGAACTTTTCCTTTGATTTGAAATTTAATTCCTTCATATATACATAGGACTAAATTTTATTCAAGTGTTCTAAATTTATATGATATGTGTGTATAAATACACACTATATTGAATAAAAGTGCAATGAATAAATGGGTCTGAAACAACTTAATTTTTTTTTTATTTTACATTAATAAATTCATTTTTGATAAAATTCTAATGTTCTATTTTCAAAGAATAATTTTTCTGATTTGAGTAATTTTTAATTTTAAAATTTGAAGTCAAGTAAGTATAGCAGGATTACAATAAAAATATTTACTTCTAAAAAAAAAAATCTCAAAATTATTTTTTTTACTCATCGGTCTGTATTATACATGACATATAAATTAACCAAGTTTTTAAATGAGCAAAAATTAATAATTTTTAAACCATCTAACAATAAAAAGGACAATAATGATACTGAAAATGTTCTGTGTAAAGCACCACTAAGCAATATATTAATCTGTATCTGATCATTAATACCATTTCTGATCATCAGTCTATAAGTCAATGTTAAAAAGGATGAGTTCTCTGGCAGTTCAACAATTCATGGGTTCAAGTCTCACCTTGAACATTGATGTTTTTAATTATTTTAATCCACTTTAAACCTTAGGTTGCAGTCTAGTTATTCCTTGTGTACAAAAAAATGGCTATTGGTTGTCCAACAAACCAAACTAAATCAATTATAAAAATCATTAATAAGCGAGAATAATTTGCATTAAATATTATTAAATAGAAAAAAAAAGATAAAGATAAACACTGTAGTGTTTCCAAGCAGGAAGCATATATTTGTAAATGATAGTATTGGCTGAAAAATATTTTATTTAATATTTTCAAGATTTCATTGAACATATAACAAGGAAATTACTGAATATTATTATTAAATCAGAAACTGTGTTAATGTACATCAACTTATCCAATAGTCAGATCACTTTCTATGCTGTACATATCATATTTGAGTTTGCCTAATCTTTACATTTAGATAAAATTTATATCAAATTTTTTTTTCCACATTACAGAGCTGGAGGAATAGTTAACATCTTAACTTTTATTTCAACAGTACAAGGATTTAGTTCTCCAAGCAGGATTGAATGCTTTGATGAATTCATAATGTATTTTAAACTATAAATCTTGGTCAAATTATAGTTATGCAAATGAGCATAGAGTTACAAAAAGTTAAACCAACATTTCTCAAATCACTTCTATTTGCTTGCTCTTCTACTTTAAGAAAATATGTGTGGATTTTTATTTTTTAACTGAATTTTTACCCAATATTATACATTTTAAAACCCTTTCCAGGGGTTTACTTTCTTTAAATAAGCACAGGTGTCACAATCTTTAGGTAGTCCAGGGAGATATGTCCTCTTTTTTTTTATCCTAGTATTCCTTGATTTTTCTTCCTTTTGTCTCTGACTGTGGTTGTCTTGTAAAATGTTGATTGCTCCCCTTGAGTAGCTATTGCCACATGCTGCTCTAAGCTTCTCCTGGAGACTATATCACCCACATGTTTGCAGTTTATGGAGACTCAAGTTCCTGGAAAGGAGGGTCAAGGTAATTGAGGCTCCCAGAGACCAACACATAACTTTGGTCTCTGCTTCAAGTAAATGGGAAATATGTTATCTTCAATGCATCAATTGGATTACATAGACCAAACGATCATATATCTGAGTGACTCAATAAAGATGGATGCCACTTCAGGGCTATATCGAAAGCGTATAGGATTTGGCTAGCACTATTACAATTATCCTGATTTCCCTTGTTGGGTTCTGTGGTGGGTGTTGCAATCAGGCTCTGAATTAATCATCTTTTTTTATGACTTCTAATTCTTTCCTCCCTATGAAACAACAAATGATATTCAAAATATTTTATTATTAAAATAATGGAGGATAATTTTGATTATGTTTCTCCTTTCTTGATTAATAAGAGTGTTATTGGTACAGTTGGAAATGTCAAAAATGATTGCAAGATGAAATTTGGTGACCTCTTGATTGAAGTTTTATCAGTTAAATAAGCCATAACTATTCTAAAACTGAAATGCTTTGATAATAATAATAATGCTATAGTGCCTTACCATACTAGGTTAAATTCTATGTATGAAATTATTTCAGTTGATGACTTATTTAATAATTTTGAAAAAGGAACTTCTGGATAATCTTGTTGACCAAAAAGTATGTCATGTACAAAATATTGCATTTAGAAGAGGGGGCACAATTATAAAAACTGAACTTCTCATCCTCACATTTGTAACTCCTACACTACCTCAGTCCATTAGTGCTGGTTATCTAAATTGCAGTTTTCAACCTTATATTCCCAATCCTTTGCATTGCTTTAAATGTCAACATTTTGGACATGCGAAAACTATATGTAGGAAACTTTTGACTTGTGCTTCATGACATGACAGCAGTACATGTCAATTACAAGAAAAATGCGTTAACTGCAGTGAACATTCTTTTTACTCAGTCATGCTCAACATGGATATTAGAAAAAGAAATTACATTTTTTAAAATAAAACAAAACTTACCCCAAAGCCAGGTGTGCACTGTCATCCTGTACCCTCAACAACGTATTAGTTAATAATGAGCTGTCAAAAAAGTCATGAAAATCCTTTAGTGCTCAAACAAATTGTTTAAGTCTTCTGATTTTAAAATTATTATCAAATATTTTTAATATAAACTTCTCACCTATTCTGAAACATATTTTAAGTCTTTTGCAAAATCAAAGTCCCAAAGATCCCTAAAATTGAAGTGTGTAAGAGAAGGATCCAATAAAGCACCTTTTACAAATAAAATTACTCTAAATGCCTTTAAAACAGGTGCAATGAGGATAAATCCTTCAGATGATGAAACACTTCAAAGTGAAGATTCATCTGAATCCCAAATTTTTTGCTCCAAGGCCGGTACATTTAGTTTTGCTTAATCATATCCTTTGTTTCTTGGAAGCGTTGAAGTTTTCATATAGAAGATATCATAACAATTATTATGTATAATCCAATGTGTTTTTCCAATCAAGAAATATTTTTGAAGCCTCACTATTGTTTTAAATTGCATGGTTATAACTGTGAGAAAAGATGTTAACCATGATACTGTATCTGGAGGTGAATGCATTCTGGAGGTGAATTATTCTTAGCTTTGTATAAGTAGACCACAAGTTTTCCATTCTTATTATTGTGCAAATTGACTTCACTACACTCAATTAGTTGTGATAACTGACAACAAAATTCAAAGTGGGGACATTGATAATGCCTTGCAAAATGTTACTGATGCATTTCTAAATGCTACCAAAAGCATGATTCCCAGGTACTCTCCAGTTTGACGAAAATGTCATAAATCATGGTAGAACAATGAGTGTGAAGTGTCATACAAGAAACAGAAAAAGTTGTGGGCTATTTTTTGTAGGTGTCTTACTATAGAAGACCTTGTAGCTTTCATAAAAGTTAAAACTTTAACTCGTCAAGTATGGAAAAATAGTTAAAAGAAAAAAAAATATTGGATAAGATATATCTTTTTCATCACATCATCAACTTCTAAAAAACAGTTATGGAATAAAGTTAAAGCAGCCAGTGGTTTATATCAAGATATCTCTATACCAATATAAGAAACAGGAGCTATGTTACGCACTCTTCTCCATATAATGTTTCCAATCTTTTAGAGGTAAAATTTTTGCAAGAGTATCTATTTAGACTCTTATGATCTTAAATTTCTCAATTCCAAAGAGCAAGGTAAAAAGAAAACTAAAATTCCATGATAAAATTATGCACCTCTGTAATTGTTATTTTTCTAATCTTGCTCTGCAGAAACGTCCCAAACTAAAAATATTAGTTCATGATCAAATAGTGTCATGTTAATTAGTGAGATATTTTGTCATGTTAATTAAGATTCTTTAATAAACTTCTCTGTTCTGTAGAATATGGAATGAACATGTTAACCTCAGTCTCTGAAATTATGTTATTACAATATTGAAATCTAGGAACGATCTTCAAAACTACCACCCAGTTGCTCCCACACGTTACTCCTCTAAAAATTTTTAAGGCATGGTCAATGCTCGTCTTGCGTATAGATTTGATGACAATCAGTATATATCACTTTATCAGAGTGCATTTTAAAAAAGTAGATCCACTCTTGACAATATTTCAAATTTAGAAACACAAATTAGGAATGCCTCTGTGCAAAAACATCATTTGATGTCCATTTTTTGATATATTAAAAGCCTATGATAGGACATGGTGATATGAACTTCACACTAAGTTTAACTTCAGGAAAAGTTTATCAATTTTTATTCAGAATTTTTAAAATTTTCATGTTTTAATGTCCATATATAAGATCTGTTTTATCCAATCTATTTACCCAATCTAAAAGGAGTTCCTCAGGGAAGTGTTATTATTTTTAATATTTGCTTCAGCAACATTCTTCATCTATTACAACCATCAATCCAGGGAATATTATATATTGATGATCTCCAAATCTTTTGCCAGGATTCCAATATGTGACTTATTGAACAGCATTTACAAACTGCAGTCAATAATCTTGTTTCTTAGTGTAATGAAAATAGACAAACTTTATCACCTTTCAAAAGTAATTGTATGCATTTTTTTAGAAAAACCGAGCCTTATGCTGATTCAGAAATTAAGATATCAGGAACAACTATTCTTATTATAAATAGATATTGTTTCTTGGATTAGTGTTTAACAAAAAGTTGACTTTCCTACCACATATTTTAGATTTGCTTAAGATGTATGAAATGCCACTAAATATTCTCAAAGTGCTGTCTAATACCTCTTGGGTACAGCATTAGTCCATTATGTAGATTAGTCATTTTATCTCGAATTGACTATAGTAGTGCAAGTTATGGATCAGCCAGATCATATGTATTGCTCAAATTAGACCCTGCACATCACTCAGCTTTGTGAATCTACTCTGGAGCCTTGTCTTATTCAGAGCCTTTAGGTGATTTTTTTCAACCAATGATGTAAGATTTTGACCTGAGATGTAAGCAATTATATCTTAATTATTATTTTAAAATGTTATCAGCATCATAGCACCCTTTGAGACTTATGATTGTCTGCTCTTCTCTAAGGAGAATATATAATACACAACCACATAATATACTACCATTTTGTGAACATACTAACTCATATCTGTCTTCATCCGAGTTCTCCGATTCACAATACAAATTGCAGATTCCCTGTAATTTTCACCTAGTAATATTCCTATTGTCATTATAATTAATCTCTTTGCTGGATACAGTAAATCAGTCACATCTCTTATTTTGCAATAGATGTTCTCATACATTCATTATCAATATTCCTCCTATATTGTTGTTGGAAATGAAGTTTACAATCATAAACATACATTATGTTATATTTATACAGCTGAAGTTGCTGCATTTGTGTGTGCTCCAGAATTAATATAATCCAACTCTCATAAAAAAATACTATGTATTCAGATAGCATGTGTGTGGTCATGCAGTTAGACCATTTTAATGACAAATGCCATCTAGTTATTGTAGATATGTTACATATTTTAAATATATTGAAGAGTAAAGGATTTGATTTTGTTGGGTTCTTTGTAATGTTGGAATTGTTGGGAATGAGCTTGCTGATAATGCTGCTAAAAATGCCTGTGACATTTTACATAAAGCGTTAACATTTTTTGACATTTAACAAATTGACAAAGTTTTTATTTCCTCCCACTGGCAGAAAACTTAGGATTTGCAGATAATCAACAAATTATGTATTTTCTCACATTCTTCCATTTCCAATTGTTCCCAAGCAAAGAGTTATCATAAAACTTATATGGGTTCACATTGGATTTACTCGATTTACACACAAGCTCTTATTCTTGTCTCAGAGTTCTCCGATATGTGTAATGTACCATATACAGTACATCATATTTTAATTGTTTGCCTAATTTCAGTGATTTACACTTAGTGTTTTTTAATTGCACAAATTTGATTTCAAATTTGATTGGACCTTATAGAAATTTGTTTACATTTTTATATGCTATAGATTTTCTTGAATGCTATTTAAACTTTTATTTATTTTAATCTTTTACATAAAATTTCATTGAAATTTTAATGCATTCTATTTTATACATTTGACTAACTTTTTATTACTGAGTTTCTACTTCTAGTTTTAAACATTGTGATGTGCTGAAATGTCCAGTATTGGAGTTTGCACCAGTAAACCACATGAACATTAAATCAAAATACATTATGAAAACTATTTAAAAAATAGCAAATTTGCAGCTATAATAATTAATAGGTCACTGACTCAAAAATGACAAAGTTCTGAATTAAAGCAGTAATTTCTGATATTATATAAAACTCAAAATAAATTAAATGAACAACTTTTGATAATGTTTGCTATAACTATAAAAAATAAGTATTAGAGTGCTTAGGTTTATTTCTGCATGTGGTGAGATAGATTAAACCCTTTATATTTCATGGATCCATTTAAAAAAGAACATTTGCTGCAATACTATTATTTTATATATGTATACTAAATGTTTTTAATTTTAAAATCTAGTGTTATGATTTACTGAATAATTTTTATATAAATTCGTTGCTCTTTTTCATTTTTCTCTTTAATCAAATTAATGTTTCACTTTTGAACATCAATGAACTTTAGAACATTAAACTTTAATTCATGTTTATTTATGGATTAAAACTAATTATAGAAAAAAATATTGTGCCTGTAGATTTAAATAAAAGTTATCAAACAAATGCTTACTTGATTTTTTCTCTTTATTTTTAAACTGATTAATTATCAGTCTTATTACTGGAATCTATATCAAATTTAAATGTTGTAGAAAATCTCAGAATATTTGAAGCATTGTAATTAAAATGGATTGCATTGTATTTTTTTATCTTTATGTAATTTCACCTTTTTAAAGAAAATTATAAACAGTTCTTATATGTGTAGACACTGCTTACAGCTATTACTACAAAGTATACATCAAATTTTGTATTAAAATTTTTTGATTAAATTGAATAATTAATTTATAAAAAAAAAATTGTCAATTCATTTTTTTTCAAAATTTTATTCTTAATATGTTTTTGATAAATTTTTATAACAATTTCTATGTAGTGTTTATGTTTTGTTGCATTTAACTACTTACTTCTTAAATCTTTTTTTTATATTAATGCAATATTGCCGTTTTATGATATATCTCTAATCAGTTTAGTGAACTATTTATTTATAGTACATTTACGTGCTTTCAAAAATTTCTATTTAAATATTTTATTAATAACCAATTTCGTAATTTTTATATGTACATATGGCGATAAAATGAAAATTAAATAATCATTGCAGCAATTAGATCCAAAAATGAAACAAGCAATGATGCAGACTCGTCCTACTCAAAATGTTTGGAATGTAGATGATGATGAAGATCAACAAGGGTTGATTAATGCTGAAAGAGCTCAGCAATATCAAATACAAGAGGAGTTAGAATTTGAACAAGTAAATATAGTTTTAATTTTATCTATTAGTTTAAAACATCATGTTGAAATTAAATTCTATGTCTTTATTTTATTTGAAAACATTGTGGTAATGTAAAAAACATAGTAGTAAACTGGGTTTTTACCTTTCTGTCATCAATTATGCTTAAATACTTTTTGTTGATAGATTTAAATATTTTCTATTTAATTTATATATATTTGAAATTATTTTTTAAAATACTATTACAAAGGTTTTATATATATTTTTCATATTAAATAATTTTTGCTTATTTTAAATATCTTTTAACTGATCAGTAAACTATTTTTTTCAATTGAATTGATTTAATTTTATTATAGTAAAGAAGTGTTAAGAATTTTTATTTCTGTGACACTGTTTAAAAATTATTGATACTTTATGTTGCACTTTCTATTTAATAATCAAATTAATTTGTTTAATTTATGTTGACTTTTAGTTGATGTATACTAAATTTACATTTATATGCATACAAATTGATTTCACTCAATTACATTTTTTATATTTAATTCAATCTTCTTCTGAAAATCGAAAGATTTATTTTTTGAATCAATAAAAAATATTATAAAAACAAATTGATAATTTTTTCTTTGCAAGTTTACATTTTTTCTCACTTAGATGCTCTGAATATATTTTAATATTGAAAGACATGTATACATGTCATTATTGAAAATATTAATTTTGTAATGAAGCATATTAGAAAAATTTTAACGTTTTAAGGCTTTACTTAATTATTTTCTTGCTGGATTATTAGTAAAAATTAGATACCAATAGCGTTTTTCATACATTTATAATAGAAGTCAATTAAGAAAAGTATTTAATTGAATGAAATTTTAATTTCGAAATATATATTTACATATGGAATTGACTGAGTTTAATATTTTAATTTATATATGTTTGTAAGCATGATGAAGCCACTATTATTCGAAAGATGGCTAAAAAATTATTTCCGCTAGTGGTTTAATGTATGTCCGCTAACAGTTGATATATTTTCACTAATGGGAAATTGCACTAGTTACCTCATACTGCTATTTTTATTATTACTTTATTTGAAAAAATTGTGAATTTTCTTCAAAAATACATTTTTAAATGCCATGTGTGTGTTCTTAAATATTTTGATAACCACATGTTTTTAAAAAAATTTAAATTGTTTATGTTCAATAAGAAATATACTCATTCATAAATAGCTCTTATTTTATAAAATGTGGTATTTATAGGGATATATTTAAGACATTTCTATGAATGAAAGTATTATAATTCTTTCTTAACAATTAGAATTTGTTTTCACATTGTATGACAAGTTAAATGCAAATATATTTATAAATTTTTCTTAAGATGCTTTCTGAAGAAGCATGCTTTTATTTTTTAATTTTTTAAAATTAGTTCTATAGCATATATTTTGCAAAATGATTGTCAATCTGTCCTGAAAGATTCTCTTTTAATTTAAAATTTTGTCATTTTCAAAAATTAATGCATGGCTAATATACTTGTTTTATATATATATATATATATAATGATCATTACTTAGAATTAAGGTATAGTTAAGAATTCTTATTTGTTAAGAAGTATTTATATTGTGAGGTGTTTGTTCTCCTATTATTTTGAAATTAATGCAGCTCTTAATATTTCTAATCCAAGTTAAGTTAACACCTCTGTTAGTATTCTTTTTTGATACAAAAATCAAAAATATTTCATTTTACCTTTCAAGGGTCTTCTTTTGGAACGAGCAGAAAAAATTAGACAAATTGAAGCAGATATGCTTGATGTAAATGTAGTATTTAGAGATTTAGCGGCTATGGTTCATGAGCAAGGCACTGTTATTGGTAAGAATATTTTTTATAAAAATAATTTGAAATCTAAATTTAATACAAATTCTTTTAGTGTCTAGTCATTGTCAAGAATAATATGAATTGGATAAAAATATATTAGTACTATATAATTTTTCAGATCTTAAACCTTATTTGATTCTTAGATTTGAAATTACATACTTTAAACTTAATTAATAACTTTTTTTTCTATAATTTTAAATGAAAATATAAATTATTTTTTTACTTCAATCATTACTTTTCATGTAGATTTGAAAATCACTTTCCAATGTAATTATTTCTTACTTCAGTACATTTTTTATTAATTTTCAATAGTTATTAATGATTTTAAATATTTCAGTCTAAAATATTTTTATCCATTCATATTCAAATTGTAGGATAAGCAAATAAAAGCAAAGTTTCTTTTTGTAATTTGTAAATTATGAAGTATTACAAGTGGCCTCAGTGGGATGGTTAGTAAGGGGAACATTCTTGTTATTAGAAGGTAGTGAGTTTGAGTCCTAAGCATATTGAATATGTGTTGTATTAACTAATAGCACCTTAGGCATGTAGAATATGTTGTGATCACAATGTCCTCCATGTGAAATGCTACCTCTGGTGGTTTTTCTGCTTTGTCCCTATTTTTAAATTATTAAACCCACCCACATTCGGAGTCACAATAGAACACCAATTAGGTACTCTATTATTTAAAGGGTTATTATTTCTATTCCTTGTAATGCTGAAAGAAAAAATCCTAGTAGTTGGGCATTGGAGAAAAACAAGTTATATAATATATACGAAAAAATATGATTCAGTAAAAATGTATAACATATAATTTGAAGAGCTTGATATTTATCATCAATTTTCTGATAATGGAGAAGATTAGAAGTTTTCTAAATTTTTCGACACATGTAGTTTATTTAATTTGTAAAAGAAAAATTATACATGGCTAAATCCAAATTTTGGCATTCTTTTATTTGTTTATGATTGCAACATCAATAAAAAGTTAAAGTGTTGCGGAAGAAATATTGCAGTTTTCTAAATTTATTGATAACATCGACAAATAATTTATGATCCTTATTTTAAAAGAATAATTAATAGGAAGTCAAAAAATTGCACTTAAGAATAGAGGTTAATATCTTTATGATATGTGTATGGAGTTGGTTACAATATACATTCGTATTCAAAAATCTTCAAAATGTTAAATGTAGCATGGTTGCTATTTTATATAAAAAATGTAGACAAAAAATCAGTTCAAATATTTCTTAATCTGTGAAGTTTGGTATGAGAAAGGAAGATACTGCTCTTACCGTTTATATGTAATAGTTTTTATATTAATAACCAAATATTTTTCCTTTTATTTTAACAAAGCTTTGTAAAACTAAATATTTTATTTATTAATATGCAGTTTATTTACATTTTTATATATTTGCTTTTTTTTTTTATTTAAGATCAGAATTCTTTGTTATGAAAATGTATCATGAATTTTTCTAATAAAATATGGGAAGGAGGGAGGAAGTTATAACACAGGGTTTGAAATTTGCAATATCAATCAAAATATTTTATCAAATATTGCTAAGCTTAAATGTATGTTTTTATTGCAGGAAAGAGGGTTAGATTAACAAACAGTATTTTATGTAAAATTGTTCATTCACAAAAAATGTGAAGTATGTCAATCATTTTTTAAAATTATTTTCATTTATTTAATAACTTCGTTTGGGAAATCAGTATTAGCTTCATTTGCGACGCTCTTCTGTGAAAATTAGTCATTAAGTTATTAAAAAGCATTAAAAATTATTACAATATTTTGATTAAATGATATCATGCAAATTTACTTTAATTAAAATTCCTTTTAACTAAACTTTTTTTAAACATAATGAAACCTATTTTGAAGGGATAGCCTTAAAAATCTCATATTTAAGTTAACAACCTTTTGTTAATATCTATGTTGTGTAAATTTTGTTGTGAATAAAAGGCACACAATAAGTATTCTGTCAATATTTCAATTTGCTGTTTGCAAATTGTTTGCTTCTGTTTCAAAATGAAAGATGTTCACTTTGATGATTAATTGATTATTACATTGAATGTTATAATATGGATGGTTTTCAATCAAATTTTGAAAAAAAAAGAGTTTAAGATATATTTAAATATGCATTTTTGACGATACATTTCATAAATATTTAAAATGAAGTCATGTATTTCATATATGTTTCATTCATGCTTAATGTTTTTTTAACACTTTGTCTCTACTTCTCAAAGTGCTTAAAATAATTTTGTCATCTATATTTATTACCAGTACAAGTTTTGTAATACGTACATGTTTAGCTCAAAGAATAAGAAACATATTTTTTAATATAAATATATTGTATGCTGTTAAATGCATTAAGATGTTGGTAAGTGACTTATAAAGATCATTATTAATATATGTATGAAAAAAAATATTATGGTAAATGATTATCTTTATAAGTCATTTGATAACATTTTAATGCATTCAACGGCATACAATATATTTAAATTAAAAATAAACATGTTTCTTCAAATATATATATATATACTTATAATTTTACAGTAATGAAATTGAAAAAGTACTATTGCAAAAATTCATTTCTCTAAAATCACATATTGAATTATAATTGTAGGTTCTATTGAAGAAAATATCACATCTGTAGCATATAATGTAGAAGAAGGTCAAGAACAATTATTAAAAGCTAGGAATTATCAGGTATGCTTATTTTTACAATGAAGATTAATTTTGCTCCTACTATCCACTACATTAACATTAGTGTGCAAGTCATTCAAAATGATAATTTCATTAAGCTCTTCATTTGCATTAGTTTTAAAAATTAACTAGTAAAAATCTGTTTCAATAATAATCTTTTCCATGCTATATTGTTAAAGAATGTTATTTGTATCCATATAATGAAATTTTAATACTCATTTTTTAAAACTTATTTTAGATAATTTTAATATTGATATTAAATTATTTTTCATTTCAGAAAGCTTACCGGAAAAAACTTTGCTGCTTCCTAGTAATCCTAGTTATTGTTGCAGTTATTATAGCTATAATTGTTTCTGTATCTCTACACTCTTAAAAAGTTTTATTCTTGAATATTGATTTCAAATAATCCTAATGCAGAATATGAACAATATGCCAATATTTTTTAGACAAAATATAGTCATGCAACTGTGATAATATTGCACACAAATATCTATTGTCTTGTTGTTATATTTTGAGATAAATAGTGTTTTATTTATAAAAATAGTCAAGTTTACTGTTTATTAAAATTTATACATTTAAAAGGTAATTATCAATTAAATAACTAAGCTTTAATGTTTGTTAGTTTATGTATTTCTACAGGCATACATTTTTGTTTTAATATTTTTATAGTGTTAATGATAATAACAAAAATATATATTATGCAATATGGGCTATAGATTTTGTTTTATAAAGGCATCTGTTTTTCATTTCTGAATCCACAATAATTGTACTTGACTATTGAACTTCTATGAAATATTTGTTACATTTTGCAAGTCTTGTATACAAATAAATTTTTTGATCTTAAGTTCAACATTAGTTTAAGAAATTAATTGATACCTATTTTAATTGATCGAAGTAAAATTATTTGTAAATCATTTACGGAAACATTTTAATTTGATTGTTGATATTTTTAGTAAAAAACACCATTGGAAATCAGGCAGTTTTTATGAAATAAAACAATGCATTTTATAGTATTTTCGATTTTAAAGCAGCATGTTAATAGAAAGATGATAAAGTAAATGAGAGTGATATATTTGTTGATAATAATTGGTTGCAGAATTTCTGAAGCTTTAATTGCCTTATAAACTTCGTTGTTAATACTTTTATCAAAGATTTAATTAAATAATCTTTTGCTCATACAAGTATGTGTATTCTGTTCCATGTATCAAGTTATTTATTGTGTAATGAAGTAAAAGATATTTTTTAGAATGACTATTTACAGCTAAACAACTTTTAATTGTTTTATGAGATTAAAACGTTATATTTTATTTATACTTTGAATATTACTTGTATTGAATTCATATATAAAAATGCTGCAAAGAATTATAACTTTTTTATACCTTATGCATTTACATTAAGATATATTAAAATTATTTGAAACTAAGTAATAAATTCTTGATAGCATTTAATAATTTTTGTGCTATCTAGCAAGCAATGTTTAAACTTTTATCCTTTTCAACTGAAGATTTATATTTAGTATATACTGGTTACTGCTATTTAAAAGATAAGCCTTAAATCTTTCAAACCAAAACTCATATTGAGACAGGATATTTTAAGTTAAGCTAGCTATTGTCTTTATTAAAATGTACTACTAATATAGTGGGAAAATTGAACTATAATAGCTTTATTTATACTTATTTGTGAATAATATTTATTTGAGATACAAATCCTCTTAGTATATTGTTCAAATACATTTTACTTTTAAAATTTAAATTGGTTATTTTGTAACTGTTAAACTGGCTTCATCCTGTAAAACATGACAATTCAGATGCTATCTATTTTTAAACACTTTTATTAATTTTTTACTACAATGTCAACTTATTACAGTACTATTGAAAATTCAGCAATCATTTGTATATATTCATTGTGATAAAATGTGATTCCTTTAAAAGAAATATCATTACTAAACATTAACTTCTATGGTATCAATTTTATTACCGAATAATTTGTGCTATCTTTAGTATTCTCTTGTCTTCTTTTATAATTATAAATGACTTTCATTTGTTATTCATTTTATTAAAATTTGTACATACATGTAATTAAAGAATTTATTTTTTGCGTTTTTGTTCATTTTCCATGTGTCAATAATATTAAATATTCTTAATTCAGCATAAATGATTAGTTATTTCGTATTTATGCACAATTGCATGAATCAATGTTCATATAATCTTTGAAAACAAATGAATTTTTGCAAAAATGTTCTGTTTTAATGGGGAAAATTTATTTTATTACCTGTAATTTTAAAGAATTTGCAATTAGTAAGACAGCTCTATTAATGCATTGTTACTTTGAATGTGAGTGTTCAAAACAGTAGTAAATTGTACATGATCATGGTGAAACTAGCTGTGACTATTATGTATGGGATTAAAAGTGAGGAAAACTTATATTATAATGGTTTCACTTAATCTTCTATATTCAAGGTAGTTAATTGTAAAAATGTGTTGTGCTCAAATTTAAATAATTTATTTTAGAACTATTTTATTCTAATACTTATTGATAACAATTGGGAAATGTACATTAATAAATTTAAATCAAAGTTATAATTGACTTCTTCAAACTAGACACTTCTGAATATTATGATACTGCTGTAAATGAAAAGATATTTGTATAGATATATAAAAGATTCATTAAATAAAAATGAATTAAAAAAATTAAGTAAATTGTATATATATTATAAATTAAGTTATAACTGTATTTCAAATAACAGTAAAGCAAATGGTACCTCAAAAGGATATTGTCCTGTTAACAGTCCTCTGATTACAAGTTGATAATAAAAATCTCATCAAATTATTTTATGTAGCCTACTATTAGCTAAATTTTATTTTTATTAATGATGTTACTTGCTCAACATTTAAATTTTAAATAATTTTCTGTTTAAAATTTAAATTTTGAGCAAGTAATATTGTTTATTTAATAAATATCTTGAACCTTTTAAATTGGAAAAATTTAAATTTGATAATTCCAACCTTTAAAGTTTGAAAGATTTGCAATGTTCGCTAGATTTTTGTCAAAGTATTCAGAAATTGCTTCATATATTTTTATAGTAATTCAGTATTTACCCTTTTAAGTCTGGATTTTTTTTTTTTTAAATAAAAAAATTGAAAAATTGCTTTAGCTAAGCAAAATTTTTTTATTTAAAAATTATTTCATGTATCTACATATAAATAATTCAAATGATAATTTTTAGTTTTTCATTGTACAAAATATAAAGTTTAAATTTTTCTCACTTGTAAGATTATTAATATTCTAAAATTTAACTTGAGAGATAGTGTATGGGGATTTTTTTTTTTTTTAATGTTTCCATTAATAGAAGAGATTTTCTTAGTTTTATACTACTATCGTTAAGAATTTCTATAAAAATTTGTTGTCCATTTGAATTTTCTTCAAAATTATTCTGATCTCCTATTTCATGAGTTTCATAAATGATCAGCAAAAGTTGGGAATTTATTTTTGAAACATAAGGTGAATATATTAATGAATTTAGCATGAAATAAGAAATATATATCTTGTCAAAAAGTTTATAGTTAATATATATCTAAGTTTTTAATATATATTTCTTTAATATTTCATATGGCCAGTATCATGTTCTCATCTTTATAATCTGAATTCTTTTAATGTTCCTGGAATTAAAAATAAACATGAATTTATGGGGATTGAGAAGTTGATAATAAAATATTTAAATAGATATGATTTGTATATATTTACAAAAATGTTGATATTAGATTGCAAATTGAAATATATTCCTCAATGAAGTGAAACATCTCCAGCTGTACAACTCTTAGTTGATTTTATCTTTCTCTGTAGTAAAATTCCACAATGCTTTCTCACCAGATTTCGTTTACCAATTTATTTAATTTACATTTTCATGTTTTCCTCAGTCTAGTTTAACTATCTCAGCTTTGGCATTCATCTTTTCTTATTGATTTATAATTTTAAATTTTCTTGATGACTTTTGGCATATCTGTTGTATTATTCTTTCCATGTGTCATATATATATTGTATATATCTTTTTTTTTTTTTTTTTTAAATCCTTATGTTTCTATTATCTGTTTATGCAATCATGAATTCTAAATTTATTATTAATTTCGTTTTCTAAAGTTTTTGTTAGTATTTATACTTTTAAAATTGTATCAATTTACCAGTGTTTTCAGATCTTGACACAATCATGAATATAAGTTTATCTTTATTAATTTTTAAATTTATTTCATTTGTTTCTGAAAGTTCTTTTATTGCATTAAGTTTTATGATACCATACATGTGCAGAGATTTGTTTTGACTTTGGAAATGTAGTTCCTCTGTCAACTGATAATTGCTGATGTAAAGTAACATTGAACACACAGCTAATGATAAAGTAAATGGCAAAGTTTTTAGTTTTCCCACCTGTGTCAGTAATGATTTAGAAGCTCTTCATTGTCATCTTCATAATTGTGAATGCTAGTATTCCAAACTTTTGCATTGCTTCAAATAGCTTTCTCTTATTGATAGTATTAAATTCTTGTTTGAAGTCAATGCATGCATATGCAAATCAATAACATACTCCTAAATGTTTTTCATAATTAGTGTAACTGCTTATTTGTCTAATGTTAGATATCTAGACAATTGTCTAACAGTTCTAATTTTTTTTAATATTTTTAAAAAGTTTGTTTGTTTATAGAATTGAGTACATTTTATGTTATTATTAAAGTTTTCCCTGTGTAATTTTTACAATAAAAATCATTATTTTTATATGTGTAGGATAAATAATACCAAATTTCCATTACTCTGGTAGTTTCTTTTGCCCAATTTTTTTTTAAGCAATTCATAAATTAGTTCAAACTTAGTGTTTCTCCCTTATTTTATTAATTCGCCAATAACATTGTCGTGGTTTGATGCTTTATTATTTTTCATTTTCTTAATATGAAAATAAGAAGTCAATTCTTTTGATGTTAAACTTGTATCAACAGTTTCCTGTTCAATATTTAATTTTACTATTTCTCTTTGTTTAGTAAAATTCTTTCTTCTATTATTCTAAATCTTACATCCTTTTATATTGGATTCAAATGCATTACATAATTTTTTAGTTTCATTTTTATTTTATAATGAATCAAACTTATTGCCTTAACCACTTTTATTTGAAATTTGTATTTTTAAAATTGTCTCTTTTGTTTTACACTTTTACGTGTTTAATTAATTTCTGTGATGGCATTCATGCATTTTACTTAATTCTGTGTTTCTCTGCCTTTTCAGTAATAAGTGCTTTAATTTTTTCCAGTGTTCATGACAATTTTATTAACTCCATATAACCTTCAATATCTATTCCCTGTGCATATTGTACCTCGCTTCGGAGCTCGTGGTGATTGAGAGTCGATAAAACAATCTCTTAAAAATCATAAGACTTTAATTCATAGTAAATTCGGAAAGTTACAGAGAATTCCAGTTGTATAAATCAGTTATACAGCTCCAAATTAGGTATCAACATAAGGAAACTGGTGTTGGTATTTATACCTGATTTGGCGAGAAAAATCTACGAGTTTTGCCGATCTGTTCTATGCTAATTCGCTTAGTATTTGTCATAGAGCATCGATGATGGATTCTTCCAGAAATATCTATTTCTCGTCAAGTCGCCAAATCTTTAGAAATGCCGTTTTAAAGGTAGAATGACACGGAACTGTGCAATTTTTACCCAAAATCTGAGTATTACCGATCTGTTTTAAGACAAATAAATTTGTAACAATATTTTATTTTTTATTTCGTTCTGTTATTTATTCCTTATTGGTCATTTTGTCAATATTTCATTGATATTTTTTTTATATATTTCTTATTAGTTATCTATTGCAGCATTTTTGCTTTAAATAAATAATAAGAGTAAAAATTGATCCTCTGCAAATTTTTTCATTAGTAATTGGTAACAAATATGTAGTTATTTAGGTATGGTCGATTTGATTTTTAATCGATTCCACGTATTTCTTACATATTCATTTTTACTCTTGTTTTACACAATTTCTTTATAACTTCATAATCGATTAAACGTTTTCCTATTTTGTTTGAAGTCAAAGCATGCACAAAATTGTTTTAGATTTTGTTTTACTCCAGTATATATTAGGGTAAAATACAGTTTGTTTATTTATATTTTGTTTTTTTCCATTGAGTTTCCTGCAATGCAGTTATATCTAGTTTATATTTAAAATATCTTATCTGTTATTTCTCCAATTTTTCCCTTATGTTAATGCAGCAACATTTTATGCTGCTCCATTAAGTCTGTTCTTCATTTATCTATTCTACATAATTTTCTTGGATAATGTGAACTAAAATCAATTTTGAGATTTCATAACATTAGTGATTTTACAGAATGTGGCCATCAGACTTAGCCCAATTCCCACCTTTAGAACCATAATGTTGGAAATATGCTACGTCATACTATTGCATACGTATCTTGCCTTTTCTTACTGATAGCAGTGAAAATAATTGTTATATTTATACTATGTAAAAGCTCATGCATCTGTTCTCTATTAGAATCTTACGAAATATTATGTTTCAGCATGATAATAAGTGTTCATATATTGCCTGCATTATAACTACCTTTTTATAGAAAGCGTTCATCTGCTTCCATAGCTTACTATCTCTAGATCCGTCACCAACACAAAACATCTGATTTGTGGTTATAAAGTGCGACTGGCACATGATACATCAGTTATTATGTTACAGAATTATGACATTGTGTTAAATCTGCATGAGCTGCTCTGTACTTATCATCCATTTTCCATGTGATTCAACTTCTGGCAATACAAGTGCTTTTATTTCTGTTGAAGGTGGTTGTGCTCTGGGATACCGATTTCTCATGAATTAGGATTTTATAGATTTCTTAAAAATTTAATCACTTGTTACTTCAGAATAATATGTTGGTCATTTAAATATCATTTTGTTATTTGCATTATGGCAGTTTAATGACCTGCACTGCATTTGATTTTTCTAAAATTAAAGTGGTATTTTCTAATGCTTCTTTGATTTTCATATTCTCAAACTTTTTTTAATTTTACGGAAAACTTATAGTAAAAAATTTAAACAAAACTTTCATTCATAGTTTTTTAAACTTTCATTATTAAAAATGATATTGTCTAGAAAGGATCTCGTATATTTTGTTCAGTCCCGACAATGGCTATCTAAATAATTATGATTGAGATTAAATACATACCCCCTGATTACGAGAAAAATGCTTCTTATTTATAAGGATTTGTTGGTAGTAATTTTTTATATCTCTCTTATTGATACTTTATGAAAGAAATAACATTATTTTTTTACTTCTATTGTCTGCAATATTTATTTCATTGTATTACTATGAATATAATTCTAAAAAAACATTGATTTATTTTTCTACTATGCGTTATAAGGTGAGGATGTATTTCATTTTTATTTTCTTATTATTATTTTTTTTTTGTAAAATTTCTGGTAAAATTTTTAATTTTAAAGTAGATAAAATTAAAGACCCCACTATATTAAGTATCGATTTCTAAGTTTTATTAGTTTCTTTATTGCTTAATACAATACTTTAATGTAAAAAGAAATTAAATAGGGATTATTTGTGATATTCTATTAAACCCATTTTTCTCTACTATTTATTTTCCTATATTAATATTAGTATTTTTTAAATTGCGAAGTGTAATGAACTCACTTAACTATTAAACTTCCCACTGCAATATATTTGTTTAAACGCAAAAGTGAATTATGATTTTGTTTTTAATAAATTATGTTAGAATTATTTTTTTCTTATAATTGAAATTATTTTATTGATTTCCTTGTTTGTATAAGATCATTTGCAAGAAAAATAAACTAAATTAGGTAAAAATCATTTAATGTGGATAAACTAATAAAAGAAAAAAACGCTATGATTAACAATTGTATTCTTATTCAAGTCTACTATTTAATTTTAAATGAAGAATCATAAATTAATCTAAATTCACGAACTAAAACTTAGTTGTTTCTCTTTTATTCCTCGTCACTGAAGATATCTTCGGGATTGTCTCCATCAAAGAGTGCAAGGATGCGATACTCGGGCTTTGGCGCTGTTCCCAAATCGTACAGATATCCTGTTGGAGCGGGCAAGCCTCCGCTTCTTTTTCCAAACCTCATGGGTATTCTTGTATTGCATATCCGGCATTCCTCACTCATCTTGTTCAGACACAACACCGAGCAACGTGCTTCATTCCTGCTAAATCTTGATCCAGCAATTATGTAAAACAGTGAAGCCATTGTGACCATGGAGAGGAGAAATGAATGATAAAGATGCATGTTCTGATTTGAAAGGAGTTTGTGCAATTCTGTGGGAAAAAAAAATTAGGAATGATTAATCATCATTATTATACTGATGAAAAATTTTAATAGATTGGCTACAAGTTGAATAGATCACCAGATTTTTTCCTATGGTTTTAAGCTTTACTAATCTCAGTAGTTCCGTTTAAGTTTAGCGATGACTAAACAACTTATGGGCCTCGGTGGTCAGGTAGGTTAGGGCGTCTTTCTCGTTAGCGGAAAGTAGTGAGTTCGAATCCCGACTTAGCCAAAGAACAGTCGTGTTCACTAATGGCGACTGAGGTACGTAAAATATGTCGGGTCGTAATGTCCTGCATGTTCCCATTCCAAATTAATACCTCTGGGGGTGGTTGGAGCTAAGCTACGGGTCTTATCTGGTTTCAGTCCCTAAATTGGAAGACTCAAATGGGGGTGCTGCCATCTCTGAGCCAAAAAATTATACTTCCACCATCGTATGAGGGTGCTCTATTCAAAAACGGAAGACCCTCATTCTAACTTCATTTGCCCAGTCTGACGGGCGGGCTTGGCGTTGCCAAGTGTCATTAGTACCAACACATAAGTTGGAGTATTTTACACAGTTGTGTTATTACATCAAAACAGTTGTGTTATTACAATACACAGTTATGTTATTACAATAAAAATAATTTTTAGTATTATGTTGAATTAACTGTCGTGTTACCTACATGTTAATTTTCATTGGAAAAAAAGACAGCGAAAAAGAATTTTAATTAAAATTAAAATGTATTTTTTAAATGTATGTGTGAATAAGAAGAGAATAGCGAGATACACACAGTTATTTGTATGATCGTGTATTAAATGAATGACTTCTCGTATGTTTCAACAAAAGCTTCGTTATTTTGGAAAACTTTTAAAGCTTTGAAATTTTTTTCTTGTATATTAAAGTTCGAAATTACTTATAAAAGGAAGGTAATGATGTTTATCATAAGTTGCATGTTAAGCAATTGGCTGTATTATATAGTCATCATATATCTTTAGTGCTGAAGCATAATTTCAGCTTAATGCATATATATTTAGATATATCAAATAATCAAAAATTAGGGAAGATCTACAGGGATTCCGTAAAAAAAAGTTGAGTTCATAAAATACAAAATTGTACGTTAGTAAACGCATCTAAATTATAATGGTGTTATAATATTTGTTTATTTTTATTGATAAAGGATTAAAAATTCTTAATCAGTTTACTTAGGATTTTGGAATAAAAAAAAGGATTACAACAAACACCAGGTAATATCTGTCAATTCTTTTCAACACTTGTTATAAGTTGTGTTAAAGAACTACGCTTAATTTAAGCCTGCATCTTAGACCAAGTGCCTTTACTCTCAACTTCAATTTATTTATCCTTAGTCAAATAGCATTTCAACAGATTCAAGAAACGATTTACTGCTATATTTTGGTATATATAATTCTTTTTAAAGCCACTGTTCAGCTAGAAGCTTGAATACTGCAATTTTTTATTATCCATCCAAGATGTTTATAGTGCCTTTATATAGGTTATTGTATATCTTCAACACAGATTATTTCACAAACTTCTCCTTTTGTAATTTTTAATTTCAAGTGTTTATATTGTAATGTGGAAAGAGTAATGGCTAATGGAAAGAGTAATGGCTAACTTCGTAATATTTTTAAAATTTTCGTTTTTTAAAATATGTAAATTAAAAATCACAGCAAAATTATTATAGAAGAAAGAATGAACCATGAAAACTTAAAAGTACATAAAAATGTAGTATTAGAGAATTTGTTGCGGTTAAACTGAAGAGCAGCTGCAAAAACAGGAAAAAGCCAATGATGAACATTTATAAAAACGTTTATGTATCAAAATGATGTATATAAATTATTTATTTTGAAAAATTACACGTATTTTTCTGTCCCCCAGGAATCAATGTGTACACTACTTGCTTCACAATTATTGAATATATTGTAAAATTATTCGAATGTATCATAATCCCAAATTATATAAAACTAAATCTCCATTAATTTTTAGTTTGATGTGTGTGATTTTTTGATCATTTTGTGTTGCAAACTTATAGGTAATTTCAAAATGTTTCTGATATACAATAAAAACACACTGGAATATCTAAATTAATTTGTGAATAATGCGATTAATTCAAAATCAAATAACATATTTTTTTAACAGTTTTGTACATCATAAAGGCAAGCCAATTATTGAAGTTTTGTAAAAACTTGTTTACTTTTATTTTATTTCTAAGACTTGGATGTCTACTGCATATTTGTTTCTGGCTAGATATTCTGTAGGCCGTAGACGTAGATTGTATTTACGTATTTTAAACGCTAACAATTCGAAACATTCCCAAACACTTTCTATAATAAATAAACTCACACCATAATAAGACAAAAGCACTTCCTCAAATTATAGTTGTTCAACGTTATGTTCGCAACTGAATGCTTAACATTCTGTATTTTAACAGTTCACAGGCTCGATTCTCGCCTTACTTATAAATGGGAAATACACTATTGAACGTAGCATGATCTAATTGTTCATTTATTGGCATTTAGTTTTAATGTAATGTTAATTCTATTGTAAAACTATAAATTTATTCAAAATCTTTTTAAAACGGAACTAGGATTATTTTGTTTCAATTGTTAGATTAAATAACTCATTCAATTGAATTTAATGTAAGTTAATTAATGCATACTTTAAAATTAAGCAGCTTAATTGTGTTGATCTTAAAGTAACAGCCTTTTTACTTTAAAGATGTATTTTACACTCATCTTTTAATATTTTATTATTTATTAAATAAGAATTTGTATAATCCTTAATAGCTAACATTTTCTTAAATTGCTCTTTTAAATTAAATCTCTCTTGTGGCAGCTCATTTCTGTTAATATTTTAAAATGTGTATTCCTTTTCATCTCCACCAGTAGTAAAATTTCTCGATTTTATTTCTTCCACTAAGAAAAAAAAATTGTGGAAGGTTTGTCCACAAATTTATTATCAAACCAGTTTTATTCTCGGTTTCAATTTATTGCGTGATAAAATCTACTAACTGCTGATTTTATTGTGGAAGTAATTTAGTAGCATGTATCTTCGAGGGCTATTTTTTATCTCCTTATACTATTCTTGATTACCCATTAAAATTTTTTGAATTGAATATATTGAGTACGATATGTGTGAACTCTTACTATGCGAATATTTAACTTACTTATAAAGCAATACTGCTCTACGAAAAAATTGTGTGCATTCCATAATAGATTTCATTGTAAAAAAAAAAAAAAAAAAAGTTATTGAAGGATATAGTTAAATAAAAAAATTTATTTATATTATAGAAAAGTGAAAAGTGTGACGAGTCTTTAAATAATATCCTTTCTTAGCTTAAAAACTATTCATTTATATACACTACTGGCCATTAACATTGCTACAACAGGAAGAAATGCAGATAACAAAATGATATTTCTTGGACAAATATATTATACTAAAAATAATAAGTGATTAAAATTTCAAAACATTTGGCTTGATAGATCCTGAGAAATCAGTACCCAGAACAACCACCTCTGGCAGTAATAACAGCAGTTATACGCCTGGGCATTGAGTCAAACAGAGATTGGATTGCATGTACAGGTACAGATGCCCATGCAGCTTCAACATGATGCCACAGTTCATCAACCGTAGTGACTGGCGTTTGATGACGAGCCGGTCGCTCGGCAACCATTGACCAGACGTTTTCTATTGGTGAAAGATTTGGAGAACGTGCTGGCCAGGGCAACAGCCGAACATGTTCCGTATCAAGGAAGGTCCGTACAATACCGGCAACATGCGGTCGGGCATTATCCTGCTGAAACGTAAGGTTTTGCAGGGCTTGAATAAAGGGTAGAGCCACGGGTTGTAACACACCAGAAATGTAACGTGCACTGTTCAAAGCACCGTCAATGCGAACAAGAGGTGACCAAGACGTGTATCCAATGGCACCCCATACCATCACGCCAGGTGATGGGCCAGTATGACGATGACGAATGCACGCTGCCAGTGTGAGTTCACCACGATGCCGCCAAACACGGATGCGACCATCATGATGCTGTACACAGAACCTGAATAGATGACGTCTCGCCATTCGTGCGCCCAGGTTCGTCGTTGATCACACCATTGTCTATGACGCAGCGCACCATTGTCTATGGCGCTCTTGTCTATGACGCAGCGTCAAGGGAAGCCGCAGCCATGGTCTCCGAGCTGAGAGTCCATGCTGCTGCAAACGTCGTCGAACTGTTCGTGCAGACACTTGTTGTCTTCCAAACGACCCCGTTTCTTGACTCACGGCTCGTTACGTGGTTGCACGATCCATTACGGCCATGCGGATAATATGCCTGTCTTCTCGGCTGCTAGTGATAGGTGGCCGTTGAGATCCCGCATGGCGTTCCGTATTACCGTCCTGAACCCATCGATTCCATATTCTGCTAACAGTCATTGGATCTCGACCGACGCGATCAGCAATACTGCGATTAGATAAGCCGAAATCCCGGTACGCTACAATTCGACCTTTATCAAAGTCAGAAACGTGCTGGTAAGCATTTCTCCTTCTACACGAGAAATCACAACAACTTTTCACCAGGCAACAACGTTCAAATGAAATTTGTGTATGAGGAATCGGCTGAACAATTTCCTCATTTAAACACAATGTAGGTGTCGCTACTGGCGCCTGTTTGTCTGAATGCGCCGAAAAGCTAATCATTTGCATATCTTCCTTCGTAGCACCTTCTTCCTTTCGTATAAATTTCACATTTGTAGCATGTCGCCTTCTTGGTGTAGCAATTTTAATGGTCAGTAGTGTACATAATTTTATTAATCTTAATAATGTAAAATTAATAAATTGGAAAAATTAGCTAGGAAAGCGATGAATGAAACGAAGACTGCTAAAGTGTAAAGTATCCGTCCGTGAATATCCTCTGAGAAAATTATAAAATGGAAATAAAAAATAATATTAATGGAGTTATATGAAGTAGGTAAATATCATGTGGGATGCGTAAGAATTAAAACAGAATTGAAAGTTTTGCTGATTTCTTGTTTTCGTAGGATCTATCGTATCTTTGCTGTTTAGCATGGTGTGGGGACGAGTGTGCCAGCTCAGGTATTGACTTTGTCATTTAATTTTTATTTAAAATTATGAAGCGGTAGATTGTTTAAAGGCTTTGGTCGGAAGAAATAGAAAAATACCGAGCTGAAGTAATTTGTATAAAAAAATTGAATTGTGTGTCTGTAAATCAAAACCGTAACTGTAAATTCGGAATGATTTAAAATTGTCCTTTAAAAGAAACTTCTTGAGATATATTTTATTTACTAACAATTTTATCGCTTTCTTTTATTAATTTAAAATGTTTTTGACTGTTGTAAGTTTTAGAAAATACCGACATTACTGGAAATTTCGCTGTATATTTTCCCATTTAATAAATATTTTTGGATTTGAATATAATATTTGCACCCTTTAAATTGTTTCTGTGCTAATAGTATAAGATAAACAAATTGTCCAATTATTGGAAACAATAGCACTATTCTTTAGACTTTGAAAATCCAAGCGTTCAAATTTTAATATTTGTTTTAGTGTAAGAAAAGCTTAAATAAAAATAAAAGACTTGTAATTTCATGTTTTCTCTGATTTTTGATATTTAAAGTCTCAATCTTTTCTCTTAAATCATATTTATTTTAGGTCACGTTTAAAGAAAGAAAAAAAATAAATATATATTTAGTAATAAGAGTTTAATAAGAATAATATCGCTTTTCTTTTTAAAGTAAATCTATGATACCCTATTTTTTGTTTTAATCTATATTAGTAATTAGATTATATCAGGATAAAATCTACAGAAAGGATTTTTTTTATAAAATCTTTTGATAGATTGTTTTGTTATGGAAAATGATAAAAAAATTATAAATTGAAAGGAAAGCCCGAACCTAATATATACACGAAGCTTCCTGTACATTCTGTACTTAATAATCTCTTGTACTTAAAAATTTTAGTACATGATCTCGAGCTCCTTTAGTCACCGCTTTTCTTGCGGAAATCACAACGAGCGAGGCAAATTAATACCAGATTCTAAGTTAAATAGGAGATAAGAATTTGTTTCTTAAGGAATTATGTTTCTTCGAAACTTCTACCCACTCTCATATTTCAGTTTTAACTCTAATAATGTTTCCTTTCATCAAAAAATACTAACATTACTTTCATACTTTTTAATGTAATTCTTTTTATGTTTAAATTAACTTTTTGCTGCAACAGAGAATTACGCAGATAAATTATATCCGAACAATGTTATAAATTATGAAAGGTTTTAGATATGAAATATTTGATTAGTACAAGAGTCTGATTTAGATTGTAATTTAAAAATCATGCAACTGACACTTTAAAAATTATTGATAAATTTATTTAAAAGATACAAATCATGTCGTAAAATATCATTAAAATTTTTAATAATCCATATCGATATTTCTTTCGATTAAAGGACAACCAAGTAAAGTTCAATTGATTTTTAAACAAATATATTTTTTCAAAAACAAGAAATATATTTCCTTTACTATAGGATTCTGATTCATGTTCGAGTCCATTCTGTTTCAAGTGTCATTGATTAGAGATTTTAGTATCAGAATTATTATATTATTGATATCATTATAACAAAGAGCTGTTGATAAATTTGAATGCTTACTATAGTATTGAAAGATCTTCATTCCGTTATCATTAAGATGAGCAAAATGAAGCATCATTTTCCGTGTGCAGTTAATGGGAGGGTGACCACATTCTCCCTTATAGGGTTGTTGGAGCTCCTCAGATTAGGGGCGTGTCCACACTAATCTGTGACACATAAAGTATTTCTGCTGATGTGGAGAGGAGGGTGCCAGCTCAGGTGTGACCTAGTCACTTCATCGTGGCTCA